>JAQBSW010010580.1:0-23597 GCA_029291075.1 Eudiplozoon nipponicum | reverse complement strand
AAATAAACAAAAAATTTTTTACATGAAATGTATATAAACTGGAGAATTGTTTGTACGTGTCTGTGTGTGTGCATCAACATATTCGCTACCCACTTATGCTTGTTGTTGTATTACGTATGTATTAAATCTAAATTAATTCCACTTTCTTTCCAAAATTGACTACATAAAGTATTAGATTTTACAGTCCAGCTGAGTCCTAGCAAAATGACATTGACCGTTCTTAAGTGGGCCATGTATAAATGCGTAATAACAAATTTAAGATTCAATGCACGATTTATTTATAGCTTCCATTTTAGAAATAATCTGTATATATAAACGATTATTATGAACTGCGGATTCGATACGACAATGTTAAAATAGCCAAACTTTCATATATATCATAAATGAAATTTGATGGAACGTGATAAAATGGCGACTACGCAATCAAACCAATTTTATTATTATAATTTACGTTTCTTAAAATAATAGACTTTGAAAAGACATAAATGAATCAAGATAGCCATTATGGAGGCACAAGGTCAAACAAAGTACTTAGAAATGAAAAGTTTGACAGGAAACATGGTTTGATTCTCCTAGGCAAACTACTTCAACGTGTTTAGAATGGCAAATAATTCCATCAAGGAATTTAAGCAAAAACGGATATCTATTCACGGATAAAGTTATTAAAGATTTTAACCTAAAATGACAGATTTTAGTCAGAGCCCCGAAACCAGAAGAGACAAATTAAAGTAAAACACAGATAGACTGTCTAGCGTCTATTCCTTATCCATCTAACACAAAATTTATTAAAATTTTAAAATTGTAATATTATTTTTAAACACAAATAACCAAAACTGAACAGTGCAAAAAATTGCTACTAAGCCAGAAAAATGCGATTGATCAAAGAAATTTATTTTCATTATGCTTGAGATCTAATACTATTTGCGATCTTTAACTTTTAAAAAATAAACGAGTTAAAGAAGGGCCACTTTCTTGTTTTTCAAAAATAATTCACTTTATAAGAAAAAATAACAACAATTATGTAGTATGCACAAAAAAAAAACATTTGTAATTTGTTCAAAAGTTTGACTGATCTATGCGAAGAATGTGTAAATTTAATTTAAAATGAGATATTTGTCGGATAATTTTATGGGACCGCTTCGCAGGCCACTGCCAGGTATCGTTTTTAAGTTAACAAAAAAAGCATATAATTTAAGCATGCGATCTGTGTTTTTTAGGGGGAAAAATAATTAGAAATAAATATTATGACTGAAGGTAAAAATGGTGGACAGGATGATTGTTCTTGTTACGTTTATGATCGAGCAAAAAACACATGAGAAAAGCACTTTAGCATATCGGTAAAAATAAAATAGTTGTCAGAAGAAGAAAAAGTTGAAAATGTGCTGGCACTTGCAACGGAATGAGCTGGCAAAGATGAAATAGTAGAGAAATTCATGTTGCCCAAGTTTCCGGTACACCAAGTGTTTCACTTTCACTCTCCGAGTAGTCGGAGAGCGCATCTAACGGTTGAAATGTAGCGCTCGGTTTGTAGCCAAGCGGTCCACTGCAAGGCATCATTGTATCGCCTAAAATCATCAAATGACCATCAACAGCCGAGATCATGTGCGGTGTCGTCAAAGAGCGCCGAACCAAATGGGTTTCGCCGGCGTGCTTGGCCAGAGAACTTAAGTCTTGATGGGAGAGAATTTCCTGATTTAAAAAAATCAATATAAAAAAGAAGAGATTCAAGTTAAAATAGGTTTGTTGAACTTGACAACCTATCTATATCAAACTGAACGGCCCAGTATGCATGGGAGTTTTTTTCTGTTTTCAATTAAAAAATATTAAGACGCACACCTAACTAATACAAAAGATTTATATAATAACAGTTTAATAGTTTCGTTGTTCTAACGTCCAAAAAATAAGTTCCTACCTTGCGTTGCATATGCTCAGACACCTAAATTGTTTTACAACGCTTAAAAATTCATTTGTGTAGTAGATTATTTACGAAAATTCATTCGAATTGAAATTGTGTGCATTTTTACCAAATCAAGTGCTCAATATTATGGGTGATGGGACAGGAATATAAATTTTTGCTGGTAAGATTAAATAATCAAGCAAATTTTAAACATTTTTGTGTATGTTAATGCCTAAACACTTCAATTTTGTGCCAATAACTCTGCCGTGTGCAGGTCCAAAACTGGAAACTAGTTGTTAGAGGCTGGTAAAAGCGCAAATCATAAATGTATTAGGAGCGAAAGGATTTAAAAACCAAAACCATTCTGAGGCTGTGAGAAACTTTAAAAAATGGGAAAAAATAATTGCAGCCGTGATATGTATATTTTTAATAACGCAGGAATGTGAGTTGCGTAATCGTCTGATTTTATAGCAAAATTCTCCTATTTGAATTTGTTTGACTTCAAACAAAACCTATTAGCCCGAACATTAGCTAATGCAAAAAATTTTATGCTCAGCACTCACGTACTTTATAAGGAAAAGTTACAGTCTGCATGTCGAAGTGGAAAGAATTTCGAGGGGTTTACTGATACTAACAGCGAAGGTATACTGGCGAAGCCTGGCATACTGTATGAAAGGACAGAATAAACAATCAGACTACAGACATATTGAAACCCCAACACACAAAAAACTAAATAGTCTGATTAATGAGTACTTAAAATTCAAATTAACAACTTCAAAATACTTTCAACGACAATACCACTGATCCTTGACAAATTTTATATACATACGAATTAGTTTCTATTTTCGTATAATAGGTTCGAATTTAAACTCTCTCATATTAATGAAAATAAATTCGATTAATTTATTTTTATATTCATGATGTAGGGACTCACGGGCTCCCGCAATACGTTAGAGAACTTTCTGGATTAAATTAAAATCATTCAAACTGTTTTCAATTGACAATTATATCTCTCATCAAGACAAGGAGCACAATAGTTATATTATTCAGTAGAAAATCGAAAAACTAAATACAAATCAACGTAGTATGCGATTATAAAGTAAGCAATCAAAGATTTCATGAGCGCTAATATTAAATTTTAACGTTAAACCTTCAGACAAAATAAACTCGGCATTTAGGTCAGAAAAAAATGAATGGCGTTTGTTTCACGTCCAAAAACCGAAATAATGTAAATGTCATTTTCATACACGCATCTAATGACTGAAAATTTAAATTACATATAAGCAATTTAACCATGAATGAGAGTTACATCTTAGATAGGTAAAATTGTTTATGTACAGTTGTGGTACATATTATAAATGATGAGTTGGTCGTCAGTTCATATTGCTGCAGACTTAATATTGAGTTGAATCTGCTACTGTTTCTGCTTTAAAATAAATACGATTTGAGGACCGCACAGAATACAGAGCGACATTTATTGACCGAATGCATAGACGGTTTGAAGCATGAAGTCAGATCCTGTGCATGAGTCGTCAGTAAACGCGATCCACAGGAATACACGAGATTAAAACACTTTTTTGTGCTGATGTTGACATAATCTGTGTATCCAATGCGAATTAACCTGTTATTAGGTACGCCAAAGCTGATATACAAATAGTTTTTTTGGTTCAACTCAACCGAGAATATAGAAATAATAGACGGGATATTAATAATTTGTGCAAAAGATTAAAAAAATTAATCGTAATACATTCCTGATAGATTTCTAATGCACAACCTCTGAGTACTGGATATTCATTTCCTATCCGATATGCATTGGCTCTTTGAAGGTGTGGTCAGCCCTTCACTATTTGCTTTGCGTACACACCTACTGATGATGCAACTTTTTACAGATTTTACTGTATTATTGAAGAATGATTTATTCATCAATAGAAACACTTATATATATATATATATATATATATATATATCTTATAATTAGAAAAATACAAATAACAAAGTGGATAAAGGACATTTATTTAGTGAATACTAAACATCTCTTATACAATCATACATATTTATACATTTTGGGTTTTCAATTGATTATGCTATTGGTAACAAATCTGACTCGTTATTACTGTTGTTTCTTGTTTTGACAAGTTGATGAGTGTGTATGCGTTTGTGTTTGTGTTGTGTATGCGTGTTTGTATGTAAACAAACAAGCAAATGGAGTCGATCCAGACATCAAATTCACTCTCAAGGTAGAGAAAGACGACAGTTTTCCCTTCCTTGACATCAAACTCACTCGAGAAGCAAACGGAGATTTGACACTGGCCATACATAGATAATCCACTTTCACCGGACAATACATTCACTACAACAGTAGTGTGCCAAAATCCTACAAAAGAAACTTAGTAAACAACCTAGCAAACAGAATCAGGAAGATCTGCTCTTAACACAAGATCGAGGAAGAAATGAGCTACATGAAGAAAATTATTCTAATGAACAACTACATAGAGCTGTTCATTGATGTCAAAATCAGACCACGGCAGATTCGTACTAGAGAGGATACCGGCAAGCAGGTTTTCCTGAACTTACCATTTAGAGGCGACATACCAGCCTCAATAATTGCACGGCAGCTGAATAGAATAACTAAGGACAACTTTCCCAGTGTTAAAGTTAATATGACATTTAGTACACAGAGAATCATGAAGTTGGATGCCAAAGATCAATTGCCAATTCTCTCCAAATCATTCATAGTCTACAAATTCTCATGTATGTGTGGTAGCACATATATCGGACTTACGAAGAAGTAATTGATAAGCAGAATCGCGCAACTTTTGCCACGGAACTTGATTAACAAAGGCTTGCCACCGTCAGGAAAATCAGCTATTTCCGATCATATATTGGCAACGGGGCACCTGTCAATTCGACCAATTTCACAATTCTACATAAAGCAAAATCAGAAAAATTATTATTCATCTACGAAGCCCTTTACAAAAAACAACAAGCACCTGACCTTAATATTCAAAAGTTTCATCAACATGATATCCTTATCGACTGGCCAAGAATAACAAAATTCAACAACAATCTACTAATATCCAGCCAAGAACCATTAGGCCCTCTACTAGAATCAACAAACGTACAATCGGATTGGCAACAATGTGAAGTGGAAATAACAGAGGTGGATACGATGACAGAAGTCTCCAAACAATGTGAGCGTTTAACATTGCAATCAACATTAGCGTTGCTACCAAGCGAAAATAGCAATCTTGCGAAGCGGGGTGAAACGATCAACTATACTGGGAAAAATAGCACTTGTACATGTAACAGTGAACAATGTGCACAAATGGCTAACTCTCAAGATACCAAAACAATAATGACAAGATCTCAGACATCACTTCGCAATACTGCGAGAATGACCTTTACATACAAACACGCATACACAACACAAACACAAACGCATACACACTCACCAACTAGTCAAAACAAGAAACAGCAGTAATAACGAGTCAGATTTGTTACCAATAACATAATCAATTGAAAACCCAAAATGTATAAATATGTATGATTGTATAAGAGATGTTTATTATTCACGAAATAAATGGCCTTTATCCACTTTGTTATTTATGTGTTGTTTTCCTAATTATAAGAATAATGTGTTAATTAAAACGGCATGGATATCATAAATATATACATATAAATATATATATATATATATATATATATATATATAAAAGTTCACGAGAAATCCTAGTAAATTCTGTCATGATATATTGTAGAACGAAAAAAATCGATTGAAAAACTCATAGTTGAGGACGTTAAATAGAGGGTTTGGTAATAGTGTGTGAGTTTACACTAAAGTCAATATATATATATATATATATATATATATATATATATATATATATATGGATTAGAGCAACCAACTGTTAACATTGCTGGCTTTACGTGTCTGAATGTTATTTCTCTGAGTGTAGCTGTATCCCATGTTCCGAAATTTTATTTTGTCTAGTAACAGTGCAGTGGGTAACAGTGTAGGTGTGGTTTGCGATGACTGCCTTATAGTCAAGTATTTATTAGAAAGCAAACCTAGTGGAGAGAATTAATCTAGTTGTGACCAGAAGATAAACCAAAGGCAGCATGAACGGAAAGTATAATCTCATGCACATTCGTTTCGTGCTTACTGGCGACTCATCAGTAGGAGCCGGTATTACGCCCTTAACCACTATATATTCGGTAGAAGAATGTGGAATAATAGGATGGTACAATCTCCTAGACGAATGTATAAACCTATAGTAGTGAAGATAACATCATATAAAGTCTCGGAAATGCGACTTTCACGCTAACTCACTGTAAATAATATATATACCGAGTCTGTAAAGGATACTAACACTATGGCTATTATTTCAGTAACCGATACCAACACTTTAGTACCGAAAAAGTAATGGTACTAACACTATGGTTGCCGTGTCGGTACATGGTATCTACATCATGGATATCAGTGTATGCTATAGTTTACCGAAATTGCGAATGCTCATATTGTTTCGAATTTTCTGTCTCCGTATGTTAAGTTGTTTTTTACCTTCAGTTTGTTGCCAATCCAATCGAATGTTTGTTTTGTCTGGTCCAGGTGGTGTAAGGTCTTGCCTGGATGCTAGTAAACTGTTGTTGGGTTCTGTGATTCGTGGCCAGTTGATCAGAATATCATGTTAAAAAAACTTTTGAATATTCAGGCCAGGTGTTTGTTGTTTTATACAAAGGGCATCATAAAAAAATTTATAATAATTTTTCTGATTTTTCTTTATGTAGTATTGAGAAATTGGTCAAATTGACTGGTGCCCTGTTTCTACTATTATATGATCGGAAATAGCTGATTTTCCTGACGATGACAAGCTCTTTAATACTTTGTGGTAAATTTGCTTAATTCTATTGATCAATTGTTTTCGTATATGTCCAATATATATATATATATATATATATATATATATATATATATAATAGTTTGCTTATCTGTAAACTCCAATTATAAGTAGTTTTAACGAAGCATAAAATGATCTATTTTTTATTTTTTATATTGAAATTGAACCAAAATCTGCATGACTAAATCTGGTGGAAATCTAGAGGCATCGGTTTGGCATTATTCAAACACTGTAATTTAAAAGCAGTGCTTCTTACCTTCCTTGTGAAGGAAATATTCTGGGAGACACTCATCTTACGAGCCAGTTCATCAATGGTTGTCGGCATAGCCTCGCTCATTTTTGGCTCGGCCTTCTTGGCTGACGGTATTTTATGTTTGCGATCCAACTAGAAAACCGATTAAGTAAAACAGATGCAATTCTTGTAATCCTGTAAAACAGGAATATATTTCACATTGTTAAGCAAATAGGTTAATTTCACGAAATGTAAGTTTATAAAATGCATTTGTCTCGACAAATTTCAATGAGGGTAAACCTATAACTCAGTTGTGTATATTTAAATATAACATTAGATCAAATACCGTTTTGAAGATGTAACCAGTTAAAATCATAAGAAAATTAAAAAATAAAAGAATTTTTCCATTCTAATAAAAATTGTTCGTTTCATCTTTTAAAATGTACTATTGATTACATAATTTTTAAGAAATGTGTTTGCACAATAAAAAACAGAACCAAAATAATGTTTTTATATTATTGACTGCAAAGAAATAAATAAAGAATTTATTATAAGGTATGGCTTACAATTGTTGCTCATGTTGATCAGATAACCAAGTTTTAAGGAAGCTATAGAAATCATGAACATATTTAAATGGTAAATGTATAAATTTGCGTGCAGTTCCCAGATTGGGTTGGAATTAAGCTGTTACAAGCCACAGATATGGAAATTCATTAGAAGTACTTAATAAGTGCCCAATAACCAAGAAACAGGTCTACTTGATGTAATGGTTTTGATATCTTATGCAATGTTTAGTTTATATTGACATATAGCTATCTACTAATCTCCGGTCCGGAATAATTTGATCAGTAGTAGAAGTGATAGTTTGTAATCTTGTTAAAATTTGATTGATTTAATCTATTTTAATACCCGGTAATATCAAAGCCATGATAGTATCGTTCACAGACGTACAGCTAATCTCTGACGCCATACATGACATGGTAAAAGAAGGTGTTGGGACTTAGCAAGATATAGTAAAAGTATATTTGGCATAAAATGTCTAGTTGCTTGCATAGACCAATACCAATTGAGTGGAGAAATCTTAGTTTAGCTGTGGAAATCTGGTCATTTGTACCATTCCAAAGGGCAATTGAGATTGACCTTGAAGAGTTTTTCAATATTTGTGAAGCAATAATAAAAATAAGTTGTACACAGTTTCAATAGTTCGTACATTGTTGGTCCTTTGGTGCTGAAGCAAAGTCATTTAACTTTGTAGAAAATAATCGTTTGTTTAATTCACAATAATTATCCAAAATGAATTTAAAGATTTATTAAAAATTTATTAAACAATATTAATTTAAACCAAACATACCATCTTGATATAAACACCAATCTCATTATATACATACGCAATTGTCTGTACAAACAAAGAATTTTAAAATGTAGAATAGGTAACTCATCCAATAAACCGGTTTCGTCCTCATCAGGAATACTTCAAGTACTATCCAGAATTCTCCGTGGACAGGGCTCGAAACTGGTCACGTCTGTGAATCTAACCAGATGAGTTTAATTTTAGCATCAGTCATGAAAACGGCAAAGAGAGTGTGGCAGCTAATTGTTCGTTTCGAGTTGAAACAAAACCAGAAGTCCATCAATATAACAAATATTAACTATGTCACCGCATTCAGACAGACAGAGAATTAAAATCATATCGACAAAGGTACCCGAACCAATTTACTACACTTAAGCTAGGCAATGCGGAGGTCATTGCATGTAACATCATAAAATAATTGACCAGTAAATTTTGGCTCTCTCCAGACAGTAATCTCGCGGTATTTGATAAATACCGTAAGTTGAGTAATCCTGGTTTGTATGGCAAAAATTCTTTCGTAAGAACGTTTCTTTTGGCCGACCGTTCTGCGTGATATTATTGAATGGGATTAAGCTTGTCGGCAATGTCTTTCGGTACAGGTATTTAGAATTTGGGCGTTTCGAGCTGCCTAACGCTCGTTTCAGATTTATACATGTAAATATTATTGCTCTTCCTGACGTACGTGGCTTCCGATATTGTATGACTACAATTGATCGACATACAAGATGGGTTGAGGTAATACTGTTAACTGGTCAAAATGCGGAGATTATTACATATATGTTCTTGTTTTATTGAATAACAAGAGTCCGGGCATCAAATGTAGTAGTTATTGAGCAAGGTGCCAATTTCGTGACACCTATTTTCTAGGATAATTTACAATTCCTGGGACTCGACGTGTAAAGAACAACAGCATTCAATCCTGCGTGCAACGGTCTTGTGGAACGCATAAATCTTGAGAAAAGACCGATTGGCTTACCAAACTCTCACAAGTAATACTTAGTATGTGATCAAGTTATCAAGATAGCATGAAGGGATCAGTTTTAAAAGTCACATTTAATCACAATCCGCAACTTCCTACAGAGTTATTATTATAATCAAGGTTGCGGTCTTGATATAAACACCTGACCCATTAATTACTTACATATGTCAGTATAAACTAAGAATTGTATAGTGTAGAAAAGGCAATTCATCCAGTAGACCGGTTTCGTCCTTATTGGGAACTCATCAAGTACTGGCCAGAATTTGCCGCGGACAGGATACGAACCTGGGCACGTCTGCTTCGGAATCTGGTGCTCTAACCACTGAGCTATCCTGCCGCACACTACACTACACACAATTTTCAGTTATATACTAACTAATGTAACTTGGTTAGTCAATTTTTCCTTTAGGTGGAGCTCATATGGCATCCATTTAGACCCAAAGTTCCAACTAACCATGCCCAATCTGTCATTACTGAACAGACACCACATTACATGGGGAAGTGGTATTGAAATGAACATTTATATAATTAAACGAACATTGGTTGCGCGGGTGGTGATAACAATTATTATAATCAAGGTTGCGGTCTTGATATAAACACCTGACCCATTAATTACTTACATATGTCAGTTAATGTCTGGTTTTGAGGTTAGTGCTATACCACCAGTGGCGGATGTTACACAGAAAATACAGCATGTCCTAAATAGACTGCGTCCGTAACCAACCAGAACGACATCCGTTAGTTTATTTTTCGTAGTCATTAGAGATTTACAAGCAAGAATATGTCTGAATGGACACTATTCAATCTACACTGAAATTAAAATCTACTGAGAACCGTCTGGTAATTAAGAATGACCTCAACTTATTTATGATTTATTGCAATGGAAGTCATAAACCGGTATCCATTAATCGATTGAAGCGAGCATTTGAATTGCATATTTGGACACCAATAATAACAGGAAGTGATAACAATCAAGAAAAAGTTCCATCATCATATCAACCGTCAACGAGTATGTCTGAACATAAAAATAAAAGTGGCATGACAAGAACTACTTAAGAGCACATGCAGTAAGCGATAACAAACCCCCATCTATAAGTTTGATTTAAACTTGAAGTATACGTCAATTTTGGCGTCGAGTTATGTAACACGGCCTCCTTTTGGAGACATTTAAAATTTACGTGCATAAAACTATATTTTTAATGCGACGGTTAAGTTTACTAGTGCTTATAATGCTCAGTTAAGCATAATTATCACTTTTTTATTTATGTCCTTTTACTGGTAAAGTATTTTCAATTTGTTTAAATTCTTCATTTTGCCTATTTATATATTTATTAGAAAATGTGACTGGATGCGTGTTATAACTCTTGGGGTTAAACTGGATATGAGTATTTTGCCTCTACCGTACAAATTTTGACAATTCTGGGAATTGTCGAAGTTGAATAAATTTTAATAATAATTGAAAATATTCGAAGAAACTATCCTATCATATGACAGTTTTACCATTTCACATGGGCAGCATTTTTTTAAAATGGAGGCAAACATAGTGATATCAAAAGACGGAACTATTGGAAATACCGAACAGCCGTCAGGATATATATATATATATATATATATATATATATATATATCATTCATAGTATCCTTTCCATGTGCAAAAATAAAAGGAAATTGTATATATATATATATATATATATATATATATATATATATATATATATATATATATATATGCGAACTCTTGATCAGTCAATTTGATTTCCTTTC
This sequence comes from Eudiplozoon nipponicum, assembly GCA_029291075.1. Taxonomy (NCBI): domain Eukaryota; kingdom Metazoa; phylum Platyhelminthes; class Monogenea; order Mazocraeidea; family Diplozoidae; genus Eudiplozoon; species Eudiplozoon nipponicum. Next base: position 12,476 of record JAQBSW010010580.1, on the reverse strand, counting down.
CTAAAATATTTACTGTGAAATAGGTATGATAAAGACTTAACAAAACATGAGAATGCAGATGAAATTCATTTTGCCCTTATTTTACATAGAAAATTAGTTCTATGATTTCAAAAAAACGTTTTATTTGTGAATCACTGGTTGCAGTTACTCTGGATGCAAGTGAGTACTATTCGATTATAATTAAAGTGATCTTGAAGAGGAATTGCAGTTTTAGTCCATAAAAGATATAGAAAGATATAAGTACCACTGTACAACAGCCATTTAATTATATTAGCTAAATATGGTTTATAATATATCTTGAAATGTGTAGTGTTATGTATACACAAGCGTTTGACCATTAGATACAACAAATACCAAAAATTATATGCTTTTACCAAATGTAAGTGGGGACAGATCCACTTCCAGTGCACAAGACCGAGCTCTCGAATCAAACCAAATATCAGAATAATGATGGGGAAGACTAGACTGGCAGCTCCTGCAGACGTGAACTCCGACACAACATTCAATATTACCAGTATGGAGACAAAGGTGACCTCAAATAGTGAGAAAACAAGAATGTGCAGTGTTGGCAGGCCGCGAATAATCTCGAGATCACGCCAATGCTTTCTTCGTTTCATTAGGATCATACAACGGCGGAATAGTGTTAAATCACGAAGACCCATTACGCCCATATAGAGGAACATTCCGTACAACGCAGCCATTGGAATATGACGAAGCACTGTGCCAATGAATACGGAAAGTGCGAGAAGTAAGCCGACGGTTAGAGTTGTTATACGTTGCTCCACGGTGCCGATAAGTCTACCAGTGAATGGAAAAGCAAAATTAAAAAGATACTGAAAAAGATATTAACTCAGAAAAAGCCTAACATGACAGTTTACACTAAATATGGTATGACATAAGATAGTTTAAATTTAACAGATATCTTGTCAAATGTTTTATATTCAATAAATCCCGCCTAAACTCAAATAGGTGAAAGTGTGTCCAAGTAGGTTTATTTGGTAGGCAAGTTTACATGTAAATTATTCAGATAAAGTAAAATTTAGATGCTGTTTGTGGCGGAGAGCTAATATATATGCAATTGTGTAATATGTGTTACCGACATAGTAACAAATTTACCTGATTTTCGGATTGCCTACCGAAATGTTTGAATCCACTGTCATCATGATTTTTCCAGATATTTCGATTTACGGGTACGGAAATCTTTTTCAATGGCAAAAAAATCACCCACTAAGTTGACAATCAGTATGTCAAGTGGAAATATTAGTTTAAACTGCCTCATTTATACTTGTTGTTAGATATCTTAAACATAACGTTTATTTAAAAAATGCTAAGAAAGTGTATGTTAAATTGGTTTGTGTATATGTCTGCATGTATACTTGATGTATGTAGGTGAAACCATGCGTCCACTATGAAAAGAAGAAATATAAAACCGTATGCAGCATGGCTATGTTAATAGATCTGACCTACTAAGGTAGAGACAGGACACTCTCACTAATTGGGATGGCTGTAGACGTATATCAATTTGTGGCCGTAGAAGATCGACTAAATTGATTAGAGAATCCATAGAAATAAAATCGAGAAATGATATCATGAATGAAACAGCCGTAGAAAAATCACTAGGTCCTATTTGGAATACAGCATCAAATAATGGTAGAAAACGAAGATTGCACGAATCTGAATCAGAAACTCGCTCAAGTAAAAGAATAAGAACACTGGATTGATATTTACTTATAGAGGTGGAGGGTGAGTAATTCAATATCTTATAATTTATTATCTGATTGTCTTATAATTTCATCCTTGATTACTTATTATCTTATTTTTTCTATTATCGATCGTTCTGTTGTTAGTGTAGCGCCTTCAACAAACATTTATCTATATATAATGGGAAGTTTTATTATTTTTTTTAAAAAGCCCAATTTTCTTTGCACTATTACTAGTATCTTTCTTTATCAGGGTATTTTCAATTTCTTTTACGAACCGTTTAATTTAACTTTCTACCCTTTTTAAACACTTTATCCGTTTCTAATTTAATTTTGCTACCTCTTAATTATTTTCTCTATTCATAGTAACTTGCCCCCTCCTCACCGGAACGCCACTCGTAATTACTTCACTTGGAAAAGTACGTTTAAAATAAGTATGACGTGTGAATTTAGAAAGTGACAGTTATCATTTTAGTTTCACTTGAATGACTGTAACACGTGCCTATAATTACATGTAACAGATTAGGTCTTAGTCTTAAGTAAACGCTCTCGCACATACACACAAACACGCTTATCCAGTGAATAATCAGATGTTGCCAAATCGCTGTAATTTCATTTGGATTAGTGTACACGTGCATTAACTGATTACTCCTCAATCCAAAATAAACGAGAACACATACACACAGGCATGACGTACGCTTATCTAGTGAGCTGTCAGTAATAGTCATTAAATCACTGTTTTCTCATTGCGAAGAGTGTATACATAAAGACATATACACAAACCAATTTAACCTACACTTTCCTAGCATTTTTTAAATAAACGTTATGTTTAAGATATCTAGCAGCAAGTATAAATGAGGCAGTTTAAACTAATATTTCCACTTGACATACAGATTGTCAACTTAGTGGGTGATGTGTTTGCCATTAAAAAGATTTCCGTACCCGGAAATCGAAATATCTGGAAAAATCATGATGACAGTGGATTCAAACCTTTCGGTACGCAATCCGAAAATCAGGCAAATTATCTATTTCCTGTCGCGCAACATGTTTCTTTTATAGTAACAAATTGGTTCAAATGTGACCAGATGATAAACCAAAAACAAAACAAACGGAAAGCATAATCTCGTGCATATTCGTTTTGTGCTTACTGGCGACTCATCGGTAGTAGTCGGTATTACGCTCTTTACCGACTTTTTATTTAGGTAAAGAATGTGGGAAAACAGGACAGTACAATTTCCTATACGAATGTGTAAACCTTCAGTAGTAGAGCTAATTTCATATAAAGTCTTCAACAATGCGACTTCAAAGCCAACTCACTATATATAATATATATACCGAGTCTGTAAAGGCTACCAACACTATGGCTATTGTGTCAGTACCTGATACCAACACTATGGTTGACACAAGGTACATTGTACCAAGACTATGGTTGCCGAGTCAGTACATGGTACCAACACAATGGATTTAAATGTATGCTAATTTTCACCAAAATTAAGGATTACAACTATTTCTGAACACCTGGTACTGCAGTAAATAAATAAACTCTGGCCTTGATCGATATCAGTTATCACACTTCGCCGTAAGCATGCAATCATTCAATTAAATATTTTAGCCTTTATTAATGAAATTTGAACAGGGATAAATAGGACGCACTCAAGTTAGTAAAAGTGGTAAGTATTATTCTAAATAAATTCAGTACCGAAGTTGATAGCAGCCACTGAAAAAAAATAAAGATTTAATCGTTTCAATATACATTTTACTCGGTAGCACTCAAAAGTTTACAATGTACCGCACCGAAAAATGTTTAGTTAAATATGCCAAGGAAATATTTCAAATGCAAAATCATTTATTTTAGAACTTATTCCAAATAATACAGTACATATGGTCATATTTAATAATAGCTACATACTTGTGTCTACACAAAATTTGGTACGTTTCTATAAATATGTCATTCAGATGAATAATTTATATACCTCTTTTTCTATTCTGTTATCCATATAATTATTTTTCAATAGTAAAAACTACTACAAATCAAGTCATCAATAAAACTACAGTACATCTAGCTATATATTATGAGTATAATGCAACTCAAAATATATGTATTCATATATATATGTATATATATATATATATATATATATATATATATATCTACTCCTATATATATATTCAATCATATTCTGAAATTTTTCAAATTTTCAATATTTCTTCAATCATTGCCTTTTTATTTACTTAATTTTGTTTTATCACTAATACGGTGTTCTTTGCTTCAAATTCCTTAGTCATTTTAAATGTCGATATATATGAGTGATATTATTAATAAAGTCTTTCAAAAACTATTCGCCAATAAAAACTCTTTATCCATATCCTCTTTTTATTTACCTATTTTACTAATCTTATAACTATTCGTCTGAATATTAATATGCCATTTAGGCCAAACAATAATTTTTCTGTACCTTTCTATCAATTTATCCATCGACCCATTTCTTTACAAATGAGTTTCGATCTAAAATCTCATTTCAGTGAATATTTTATTTTAAAATATTTAGAAATCAATCTTTATGAATATTTAGTAAAAACGCAAAAAATGTATACTTATATAAAACAATGAATTCTGATATTTATCTAATTATTCAATAATATATCTGCTAGTCTTATTATTAAAATTTGATACATTATAAATTTATTTGTAATATTTGCCTTAAATATTAACCGACGTTTATCTATTGCATGAATTATATTCCTCCATGAGTTTTAGTATCACTAAATAATAATATTTTTGCTTATTCAAATGACATATTTAATATTACAGTATAAACAAAATTAACTTTAACATTATAAAATGTTGACTGTAAAAGATCAAAATTTATTTTATCCGATTGTATAAAAATTAGGTAGCCAAATATATAATAGGTTAATAATTTAGAGGTGGTTCCCACTGCAAGTAGCATATCAGCATGCATCAATTGGCTTGAACCCTTTGAACATGCTTCATTAAGAATATCCTTCTTGCTATATTTAACTTAAATTTTGCTGGATACGCCACACCAAATACAAAAAACTGCAAAAAAGCTGCTAAATGTAAACGTCTGCGATGATTATTATAAATGTAAAGTAAATAATAAAAAAAGAGTATATATCTGTATACATTTCATACAACTTCCTTCTAATATGCCGAAAATTAAAATGGATAAAAATTAGAAAAAGCAATAATGTACATTTAAAAAATCATAAATTAACTTGACTAGTCTGAATATCCGAGTATATATATATATATATATATATATATATATATATATATATATATATATAGCTAAGGAAATTAACGCCGCTTCCAAGCCTATTATACATGAAGCAACAGAGAAAGGAGAAATGGCAAACGCTTACCGTTGGGCTACTCCTGGAGGGGGCTTATGATCGTACTTGGCCAGACCAGCCAAATGACTCATAGTCCGGACAGTGGCACCCGAGAAGAAGGGCCAACCAAGACAGCCACAGATAATAGGGAATACAACCATCGTTAAGAACAAATCAGCTTCAAAAATGCCTGGTTTTACAGCCTTGTTCTTCAATGCCGTGATACTATAATAGTGTTAAAATTTTTCAAATTATATAAGTTCGCATTATGGTGTACAGATCAAAATTGAACAAATGTATGATAAATTCCAGTTCTAATTCTCAATTTAATATATAATAGTTAGATACTGTTTGTGGCGGTGAACTAATATATATATATATATATATATATATATACTATATATATATATATATATATATATATATATGCAATTGTGTATAAGTTATTACGCACCTAGTAACAAATTAGTTCAAATATGACCACAAGGATAAACCAAAGACAGCATGAACGGAAAGTATAATCTCGTGCACATTCGTTTCATTCTTACTGGCGAGTCATCAATAGGAGCCGATATTATGCCCTTTATCCACTATATATTTGAGTGAGGAATGTGGAAAAATAGGATGGTTCAATCTCTTAGACGAATGTGTAAACCTACAGTGGTGAAGCCTACATCATATAAAGTTTCGACAATGCGACTTCAACACTAACTCACTCTATATAATATATATACCAAGTCTGGAAAGGATACCAACACTATGGCTAGTGTCAGTACCCGATATCAACGTTATAGTACCTAAAATGTACATGGTACTAACTCTATGGTTACCGAGTTGGTACATGATGCCAACACGATGGATATCAATGTACGCTAAAGTTAAAAAATTGAGAATTAAAATTATTTCTGAACACCTGTTACTCCAGTATATCCATACACTCTGGCCTTGATCGATATCAGTTATCAAACTTCGCGATAACCATGACATCATTTCATTAAATATATTACAATTAGATACTGTTTGTGGCAGAGAACTAATATATGTATAAGGTATTGCACACCTAGTAACAAATTAGTTCAAATTTGACCAGAAGGGCAAACCGAAGACAGCACGAAAGAAAGTATAAACTCGTGTACATTCGTTTCATGCTTACTGGCGACTCATCAGTAGTATCCGGTATTACGCCTTTTACACCCTTCTTTGGGAAAATATGTCGGTACTATCTCCAATACGAATGTGTAAACCTGCAGTAGTGAAGATAACTTCATATAAAGTCTTCAACAATGCGACTTCAAGCTAACTCACTATACATTTTATATATATATATATATATATATATATATATATATATATATCGAGTCTGTAATGTGGGCAAAGGGTGTAATACCTGCTCTTACTGATGAGTCGCCAGTAAGCACGAAACGAATGTACACGAGATTATACTTTCAGTTCATGCTGTCTTTGGTTTATCTTTCTGGTCATATTTGAACTAATTTATTACTAGGTGAGAAAAACCTAATACATAATTTCAATTATTAATTGATAGTTGTAGTTTTCATACTGCCTCATTTCATCTAGCCTTTGTCATTGGCGGGAAAATGTTATTAGAAAAATTGAATTTGGAGTAATATCACCCATTAAATTAGTATTTGAGTAAATTGCATTGCTCAACCAAGAAAAGAAACTTACATTTATAGATAAATATCTTATGTATCTGTGCAGGTTTTAATAGGTCTTTTAGTAAAATCAAATTGAATTATTTAAATAAATCGCGTTTATATTTTGACCATCGGAATAGAAATAAAACATCTGATAATATACAAAACTGGTGGTTGAGTTAATGGTTAAGCTGTAAAAAAGATTATATTTATAAAAATTTACAAGCAAGGTTGCGAACTTGAAGTAATACCAAACCAACTACTTTATATAACCAGCCACGAAGCGTAGAAACACTGTCTATTATACGTTCCGCTGCGTATCAGCTTTAATAGTCATTGTCATAACACATTAGCGAACCGAAAGGCAAGGAATAGGCCGCACTGATTTTAAAATATTTTTCAAAATCGAGATACAGCTCTCACTCCTTGGAAGCCTCACATAAATTGCACTTGACTGGTACGTCAATTGAAAAACTAACTTATTGATTGTCTGCTCGTCTATTTCAAAATCTATGCATCTACTTTATATAATAAGGTTAAATATCAATTGCTCACATTGTGAAATCTATGTATAAGACGACACAAAGGAACAAAGTATGAATTTTATCACAGGTTCGAGCTCTGTCCGCAGAAAATTCTGGCCAGTACGTGAAGAGTTCCCAATAAGGACGAAATCGGTCTACTGGGTGAATTGCCTTTTCTACACTATAAAATTCTTCATTCATACTAAAAAATGTATGTACTTAATGTATCAGGTGTTTATATCAAGATTTCAATATTGATTAAAGTAATTTTTATCACCATTAGCGCAACCAATTGTCGTTTAATTATATGAATTTTATGAGCAATGTTAAAAGTACGATTATGCTCTTAGATATTTTACCTACTGAACTGGAAGTTTATAGATTTTCTATTTAGCCATCTATCTTTCTACTTGTTCTATCTATAAAGGAAATTAAAATTAATTGCCTGAATTCGAATTCAATGAAGATTTTGAATTATAGTGTTACAAACAAGCAACGCGCAGTGTGAGTAACATCGATGATAAGCAATATTCCTCTGAACTCAAATGTAATAGGTTCGGTTCCCGTCTCTACTGGAGCTGTGTAATAGGACGACACCATGGTCATGCAGTTGGATGTAATATGCTGTCTTTTGCTATGTGTTAGCTTGAAAAAAATATTAAACTGATGTGAAATCCTGACAGAACACTATAATTCAAGATATATAAATATATACATGTATACGAAGGAGACTTTAATTTTGGAAGCAAGTTAAACTGTGTACAGATGACCTAGGATAATTGACATTTTTTTCATTTGCAAACCTTTTAAATGTAAATTCATAGCCAATCATCAGTTGTTACGTCAAGTAGGCATAAAATAGTCTATCTAGTAATACAAATCATGTCGCTCCTAAAAAATAATTGGAATAAATAGAAGTAAAAAATGACTTATATGTTAGGTGTTTTTAAATACACCTCATTCTAAATTTAAAAGTCGCAAAAAATATCAAAAACACAGTCCGTTACGCATACTGACTTGTTTTGACCTTTCTGGGTCATCGAAAAAGCCGCACATAAAGCGAACTGATATGTATCAAACCACAAGACGAAGCTGAAATACGACAAAAACTCATAAAGGTTCCATAAAATTTAAACTTGACCAGAATACCACAGTTAGTGTCGTAACATTTTTTCAGATTATACAGTTTAGTAATCGTTGGTTAGGAAAACGCTAATGCAAGCTGATTGAATCTTTTTATTTGTACGGTGGAATTCTCAATAATATATGCATTAAAATGATTAATTTACTAAGACTTGTCATTATCTTGATAAAACGCAAAAATTCGTGAGCCAATTTCGGTTGTACCCTCTAAGAATAAACTCTTACTCTAACCAAAATTAAAAGGTAGAACTGACACAGTAGTTCACAAATTCATTTATAAATCTATTTTCAGCAAAATCATGCAAATTATTATACGTATTGTGGGATATATTGTTCACAAGTTTCTGTCACAAAACATAAACGTTAGAAATCAGAATTGTACTTGAGAGTATATATATATATATATATATATGAGTATACATATATATATGCATTCTTATACCGTACGTATCATCGGATTTTTGGCAACCCGTACTGGTTATCCATGACTGCGGTGCGTTCACACGAATATGCATGCGTTTTTGTGTGGTTAAAATGCTTTCAAATAATGTACATATTTTCCTCAAAGGAATCATAGAAAAAGCTGACATGTCATCATGAATTAGCAAATTTTCATTTCATCTAAGCTATAATTAATTTATTGACCTCATACATGCCGCAAAATCAATAGATACTATAATTAATCTGTTTGACGAATAGACAGCCTATTTGGACTAAGATAATATTAGCAGGAGAGAACGTATTATAGTAAAATGAAAATTTTGAAACAAATTGTAATATGAATGAAAGTATATATAGAGATATATGAGTATATATAAGTATATGTATATATATATATAAATGGATTATTCACAGATGTAAACCGTTAGATAAACGTCAAAATTATAATTATAGGAAACAGAGGAATAACTTCTAATTAAAGTTTATGTCTGAGAAGAAGAGAAAATCTGTAAGGGTTTTATAATAAATTATTGCTAAACAAGTCCCATTTACTATAATCAAGGTTGCGAACTTGATATAAACACCTGACCCATTAAGTACCGACATTGGTCAGTATAAACTAAGAAATGTTTAGTAAAGAAAAGGAAATTCATCCAGTAGACAGGTTTCGTCCATAATGGGAACTCATCACGTACTGGCCAGAATTTGCCGCGGACAGAGTTCGAACCTGGGCACGTCTGCTTCGCAACCTGATGCTCTAACTACTGAGCTACCCTGGCGCACACTACACACACTTTTTAGACATATGCTAATTAATGTAACCAAGTTGGTTTTTTTCTCTTTTAGGTGGAGCTTATATGGCATCTATTTAGACACAAAGTATCAACTAACCATCCCCAATATGTCATTACTGAACAGACACCATACTAAATGGTGAAGTGGTATTGAAATGAACATTTATATATTTAAACGAACATTGGTTTTGCGGACGGTGATAATATTTACTATAATCAAGTTTACGATCTTGATATAAACACCTGACTCATTAAGTACTTACATTTGTTAGTACAATTTAAGAGTTATATAGTGTAGAGAAAGGCAATTAGTTCAGTAGACTGGTTTCGTCCTTATTGGGAACTCATCACGTACTGACCAGAATTTGCCTTGGACAGGGCTCGAACCTTGGTAAGTCTGCTTCGGAATCTGGTGCTCTAACCACTGAGCCACCATGACGCTCACTATAAGTCCCAAGTAGAACAAGACATAAATTGGTATAAATTGCCAGTGAAAAAGAAGTTAAGATGAAATAATTCCTTAATTAAGGTAATTATTATTCAATTAAAATAAAGAAATAAAAACCCAATAAGAGTAAAAACAAAAGGAAAGTAAAATATCATATTAAATGTTTTATGCAAAAAGTATAAAACAACCAGTTGAAACAATTCTTTAAATCAAGTTTGCGAACTTGAAGTAAACACCAATCCCATTGTATTTAAACAGTCGTCAAACGACATAGCAAACCTACCATTAGTCTCACGTACTGACGCGTTTCAACCTTCCATGATCATCAAAATAATACGACAGCAAATTGGTTAATTGTTAAGTCGAGACAATTATTTAAATCAAGGTTGCAATCTTGATATAAACGCAGTCGCATTATATACACACATATTTCAGTTTAAACTGGACACTTTATCTAGTAAAAAAACAATTCATCCAGTATAATTAAACGAAAATTGGTTGTGCGGTCGGTAATGATATTTACTAATTATCAAGATTGCGAACTTGATATGAACACAGGTTTCGTCCTTATTGGGAGCTCACTATGTACCGGCCAGATTTTGCCGCGAACAGGGCTCGAATGTGGGCATGTCTACTTCGGAATCCGATGCTCTAAACACTGAGCCACCCACCTAAAAAACCTAACCGTGTTTCATTAGTTAGTTTATGACTGAAGATTGTGTGTAGTGTGCGACATAAATAAAGGGTGGCTCAATGGTTAGATCGCTAGATCCTGAAGCAGACGTGCACAGGTTTGAGCCCTATGCGCGGAAAATTCTGGCCAGTATATGATGAATTCCCAATAAGAAGAAAACCGATCAACTGGATGAATTAACTTTTCTACACTATACAATTCTTAGTTTATACTGACAAATGTATGTACTTAATGGGTTAGGTGTTTATATCAAGTTCGCAACCTTGATAGTAAATATTATCACCGCCCGCGCAACCTATGTTCGTTTAATTATATAAATGTTCATTTCAATACCACTTCCCCATCTGATGTTGTGGCTGTTCACTATTGACAGATTGGTAATGGTTACTTGGAAGTATGGGATGACATATGTGCTCCACCTAAAAAAAACTAACCGTTTTACATTAGTTATAATATAACTGAAAGTTGTGTGTAGTGTGCGCGTGGTCGCGCATGGATTAGAGCACCAGATTCCGAAGCTGACGTGTCCAGGTTCGAGCCCTGTCCGCGACATATTCTGGCCAGTACATGATGAGTTACCAATAAGGACGAAACCGGTCTACTGGATGAATTTCCGTTTCTACAATTCTTAGTTTATACTGGCAAATGTATGTACTTAGTGGGTCAGGTGTTTATAACAAGTTCGCAACCTTGATTATAGCAAATTCATCCAGTAGACCGGTTTCGTTCTATCAATGAACTATCCAGAATTTTCCGCGGATTAAGGGAAGCTGCTTTTGTATTTAATTTATTTGATATCTGCGTCGGCTTTGTTGGCCTGTTATGGCAATTTTCAAGGATTTAATGCTTTCGGGGTGAAGAACAGTAGATTTCCTACAACTTTTCTGTATAGCATACATTAATCAATTATATTTTTAGGCCGGATTCTTTTAGATGATACATGTATACAACAATTAGGAGCGGTGCTATAAAATTTCCCATGGCACCAGCATTGATTTGACGGAAGTACTCACCGTTAAATAGAAATTGAACGTTTACTGTGCAGGTTAATATAATTCCTTTTATCTCTTTCACACAGATCGATCGATCTGGATAACATTTGAGTTTCATAATTGAATGTTTGTAACCAGCAACGTTAAATCTGTTGAGACCATTTTTCATTAGGGAAGTTCATGTAACTTTAGTACTTCTGATAATTCGAAAGACGTGTTAATGATACTTCGAATAGGCTGGAATTTTTTGCATAAAAACTTAGCAGGTAGATGCTGTGGAGTGTCCATCAGTGACATCATTGGAAGCATTGGTGGAATTACAGAATCTTTTAATTACCATATATCCTTGCGAGATTCGTGCTAATCAATTTTTCTTTATAAATTTCTTCGAGGAGCTCTGATTGTTCTCTTGAATCTGCTGGCGATGTCTCGCATGATTTCCATTTTTCTGAGGATGTAGTTGCTTTTTGTTTCCATGTTTTTTAATTATCTTTCTGTCTGATGTCTCGTCTGATTTTTTCTAATTACTTATATTTTATCCCATAACTGAGTTAAAGGCATCAGTTGGTACAAAAGCAAGCCCCGATCCTTTGTCTGGTGTAGCGAGTCGTACCTTCCTATCAGTTTGAATAATTCCAAATTCATCTACGTATCTCTTAGCGAGAATTTTATTTCTTCCCTGAAACACTAAACTGAGGAAGATTATGATATATATATATATATAT
>JAQBSW010010579.1:0-23605 GCA_029291075.1 Eudiplozoon nipponicum | reverse complement strand
AGCCTTGGGTGGACTCTGGTTGAGTTGTCACTCCCGATGGTTGAGCTGTAATCGCGTTGTGGATAGCGTCCTGCAGGTTCTGCACTTAATTGGCTCGTCTCTCCGGTATCCCGCAACAAGATGAGTCATGGATGTAGTTGGTTGTTGGTGAAACTATCAAATCACCAGCGCAGGTATTGACAGCCGACAGAACGCACACGCGTGAAGCAGGTAGAATACAAATGCCACAACTGACTTGCATGGTAAATTACCGTGCTTAAATAGCATGCAATATGTCTACTTGCACACTATTGGTTAAACGTGGTTAAACGGCAATTTCGCTTTTTTCTCATTGGTGCAACGTAAAAAATTTGAATTTAATTTACGCAATATGTTGGCCATTGATTTGTGTCGTTACAACACTTTCCTCTCTGAAAAAAAGGGAAAAAATTCCTCTCTACGAGGCTAGATAAGAAATGCATGACAGAGTTCGAACCAAGTTAAGCAAAAATATGATGAACCATAAGTGCTGGGCTTAAATATGCTTGTTGGCTGCTCCAACAATGATATGATGCCAGGTAACCACTAGGAATTGCTACACAAATTGTTAGCTCTAGTGGTCGGTCATAGCACGTCAGGCAAAATAGAGCAGTGTAAGTTTTTGGAGCCGCAGCGTGAAGATTTCGAGGTAAATCGCCTCTGAATTTGCCAGGTTTAAGTTAAAACCTAAGCAGGTTGGATCGTTGTCAATGTTTTTGTATACGACCAAAGGAGCTAGAGTGCTCGACGTTGTGGTCATGACATTTGTAGAGTGGTCTTTGTGCAATTGATAAAGTTGAGATATGCATTGAAAGTGGCCTGTACCATGATATGAAGCTGATCACTACTTAGTGTTGCTACACGAAAGCGTTAGCTCTAAGTAGCTGGTCATACCAAAATAGGCAGTGTGATGTCATGTGAGAAATACATTATAATGTAAAAATATATACATTAAAATCAAAGGTAACTGCATAAAAATATGTACACGAACATTGCCTCAGAGATGGCATAATATCAGAGAAATGTTCAAAAATGCTACACAATTGTTAGCTAAGAACAGCTGGTTATGCCACGTGAGACAAATACGAAAAAATAACGTAAGGTTAAAAAATTTTATAGTTAATGTTAATGTTTAAAAAAAAATTAATTACGCGTTATACAAAGCAGGTTATTGAGATTGTGGGCAGATGGAGCCTGAGACGTGTGTAGAAGGTTGAACGCTCTCAGGATCAGGTGGTTCGATAAACGGTTTCAACCTATCTATGCCTACTGATGTCGGTGTAGCGCCTTGCATAATGATGAAGTATTTTGGTTGTCTGAGTAAAATCGGGTAAGGACCACGATACTTGGGTTGTAGTGGTGCAACAGCATTATTGTTGCGAACGAGTACTCTCTTGCAGCTGTGGAGCCGTGGGTGAACGAAGACTGGACGAGGCGTGTGTCTCGGCTGCTGTTCGGACATGTTACCGAAATAAAGTCGAAGGCGGGTAGCTTCGTCTTGTGGGTCATCTTGTGCCGGTAGTAGACGTGGGAGCTGACTAGGCAGGCGTAGAGCCATGCCATACAAGAGTTGTGACGCAGACGTTTTACTGGATTCACGAGTACGGGAACGCATGGCAAGCAGAACTAAAGGTAGTGCATCGACCCAGTTGCCATTAATGGACGAGGATGCTAAAGCTGCTTTGAGTTCCCTATGCATTCTCTACCATGCCATTAGCTTGGGGATGGTAGGCAGTCGTATGGCGTAAGATGAGTCCCATGTACCGCAAGGTGGTTTTGAAACGATCAGATGAGAAGCAAGTGCCTCTGTCCGTGATGACCTCATTGGGAACACCATAATTTGATATCCATGCAGAGATAAAACCGTTAGTTACTTCGACTGCCGAAATGGTGCCAAGAGGTAATGCCGCAGGCCACCGTGTAAATCTATCGATCATAGTTAGAAGGTAGCCGAAACCTTGAACCTTTGTCAGATGAACTATGTCGATGTGGACGATGGCTAGGCGAGAAGTAGACCGAAAATGTTGCAACCTAGAACGAGTGTGTCGTGTGATCTTGTTTTTCTGACAAATTGCACACTCTGAGACCCATCGTTTAACATTCTGCCTAAGTCTGTGACCCCAGAAACGATCTGTAAGAAGTCGAACAGTCGCTTGGCTTCCTGGGTGAGAAATTGAGTGAATTGAACCGAAAACCTTTCTCTGAAGGCTGGTCGGCAGAACTGGCTTGTTGGGCTGCGTACCCGTGAAGTAAACAATTGGTAAGCCTTCCCACAGACGGTATATGAACTTGGTTGGGTGACGGGCTATTGATCTTTGAATGTGAAAGTCATCGCGTTGTTCAGTTCGCAGGAGAGTTGGCGTTAGTGCAGGTTCACTGAGTGCCACGGAGTTGACAGTGAATGGTGACGGCGAAGGTGGTTGTAGAGAGACGTCTGGTCTGGACAGGGCATCTGCAATGAAGTTCTGTTTGCCCTTGACGTGAAAGACGTCAAGTTGCCATTCGCTTAGACGAGAAAGCTGTCTTTCCACTCTGGCAGGGTACTTGGTGATAGATGAAGTTGCGTTTCGAAGTGCGCTAACTAGTGGTGCATGATCTGTGAAAACAACAAATCTGCTACTGCCAATGATGCTGATAAAATGGCGCACTGCGTCGTGGATTGCGAGAAGTTCTCGGCCGAAAGTGTCGCACCTCGTTTCTACTGGTTGGAGAGTACGCGAGTAGAAACTGATAGGCTTCCAAACTCCGTCGATCTCTTGTTCCAAAGTGGCTCCAATAGCGAATTCAAAAGCATCTGTCGTGAGTAGAAATGGCTTTTCGAAATCTGGATGCGTTAGCATTGTGGCATTTGCTAACGAGTTGATGGTAAGTCGAAGTAATTCCTCGTCTTCGGATGACCAAGCAATGATGGAATTCTTGCTAAGTCCTTTTCGGTTCCGCAGGTGCCTGCACAAAGGATAAAGTTGTTTTGAAAGGCCTGAAAGGAACTTGCGATAATAGTTTAGTACTCCCAGGATTTTCTGCAAATCGCTCAAAGTCCTTGGTGACTTGATATTCTTGATTGAATTCGCCTTTGACGGCAACGGTTGAATACCTTGGGCCGTGATACGATGCCCTAAGAAGTCGACGGATGAAGCTGCATTCTGCGTCTTGTCACAGTTGATCTTGAGTCCGTGGTTGGATAAGCGTGAGAGGAAATTTCGTAGATGTTTCGCATGAGATTCTAGATCCGGACTGAATACCATAATGTCATCGAGATATGACATACAATAAGCAGAGTCGTCGCGAAGTATGTTGTCTGTGAATCTTTGAAATGTCTGAGTAGCACACTTAAGTCCAAAAGGCATGTAAAGATATTCAAAAAGGCCAAATGGAGTGATGACTGCAGTTTTCTGGATATCCTCTGGTGCTACCGGTATGTGATGGTACGCTTGTCTGAGGTCAATCACTGAGAAGAAATTGCTGCCGTTGAGTTTTTCAAGTAATGCGTTGATATTTGGAATAGGATATGCATCAGATTTTGTCACTGAATTTAGCTTACGGTAGTCTCCACAGGCTCTGTACGATCCGTTTGATTTTGAGACCAAGTGCAGTGGTGACGCCCATGAACTTTTCGATGGTCTGATGATTCCCTCTTCCAAAAGCCTTGAGAATTCTTTGGGCAGCTTAGCAGGAGCCAGTGGTCGCTTCTTGAGTACAATAGGTTGTCCTTCTGTGACGATATGATGCATCGTGTTGGAGACTCGTAGCTCTGACTTGTTAAGATCGAAAAGCGATTTGTATTTTCGAAGAGCTGCTGATATCTCTGCTGAATGATGCACTCGGGTTGGCTGAATGACCTGTAACTCCAAACGCTCGGAGGCAAGTGTCCAAAAATGTTGTTAGAGTCTGGTGGAAGGGTCGATGATTTTTTGATTGGCAAGATCAACAATGAGCCGAAATTTTAGAAGGAAATCAAGGCCTATTATATTATGTGAGACCTTGTGGGAAAATTAACGTCGTAGACCTATGTTGAGTGTGCGGTATTGGCAGCCATAAGTTGGTATGGGCTCGCCTGTAGCTGTTGCGAGAAGAACGCCTAGCGACATCTCGGCCATTGAATCACCTTTGAAAACTGAGACTGCCGCACCTGTGTCTACGATGAACTCTTTGCCAGTTTTGAAATCAAGAAGGTGCAGAAGTTCGTTGGGCTGTTTGGCCGGGTCATGCAAACAAGTAGGCTGGTGATTGCGACCGGCATTGTTTGTTTGGTTCTCTATGTGAAAACTTCGGCGTGGACGAAAAGAGTCGACAGGGATGTCGGATTGTAGTTGGCTTCTTCCCTGTAGCGCTGTTGATGCCGTTGATGTGCAGAAAGTACGGTCTTCTACTTCCTGCGCCAGACGTTTCCCGATACTGATGCACCCTTGTGCCTGCGGTCTGTTGTCCTCTCCATCAGCTGTGGAAATTGACACTCATTCGGAAATTCTTCGAACGACAAAGACAAACTTGGCAAGCATAAAAAACTTCTGGTGGTTATAACACCAGTTCTTTGGAGCATATTCATTAAAGGATTGCGGAGATCTCGATCGCCGCCTACCATTATAATTTGACTTGGAAACGAATTTTGGTCGAGCATTCACCTGATTTATCTCCGATTTGGTAATGGCCAATCCTTCTAGAACTTTGGCCATGTTCGCCACTGTTCTCTCTTAAGAGAAGATTCTATCATCTTGCGGGGGTGAAGAAAAGGATGATGGATTCACTTTGGGTTCCAAAACCCTATATTCTAACTCAAATCTCTCAGATAAGTCATCTATAGAGAGAGTGTTGGGGAGCTGTCTGGCAAAGAGTTTTAATGTTTGGGGAAGATTGTTAATAAAAACAACCTTAGCTTCATGGTCAGAAATGTTGGTTTTATACCAACGTTTCCGTAATTCCCTCAGTATTTCTATGGGGCTAAGATTTGGCATATCTAACTGCGCATATTTGTTTATTATCAGCTCAGTTTCCGTGGGTCCAAGCAAGGATTCTACCTCGTTTTGTAGGCCCAAAATGGGATTAGGTAGTTTCCTAATGGCCTCAAGCTTAGGATAAATCCGTCGCTGCAATTCAGAAGGTATTTTAGCAAAAACCTTCGACAGTTTTTGATGACTGTCATAATCAGGAAACGGGGAGAAAGCGGAGTCTACGCGCATAAAGAATAGCTCACTATCTCCATCCCAAACAGGAACATCAATATCTAAAATTGGACCTGACATTTTAACAATCTTACGGGATCTTAAAAGCATAAATTTATAAGCAATATGAAAATATATAAATATACTTTAACGAAACGCTTACCCACAAACAGCTTCCACAGTTGAATGAGCGCAGAACAAAAGCACGTTTTTGTACGTAGGAAAGATGAACAGAGGCCCCGTCGGCCTTTGATGCCAATGTATTATTATTTTCCACAGTTGAATGAGCGCAGAACAGTACGTACGGTGCCGTTTTGTACGTAGGAAAGAAGAACAGAGGCTCCGTTTATTATTATTATACCCCCCAAAAAAATCACAAATCCACGAATATATATACCCAACAGAATTCCAGAAAACCACGATCACGATAGAGAAAAACGCAAATGTTAATCGATTTTATCCCAAATAGATGAAAAAGGAAGTCAATTTTATTTATACCAAAAAAATCAGAACAATAATCAATATCCTGGCGCGGTCGCCAATTTTGTAAACGCCCCGGCTTCAAGTAAATGCCGTACGACGTTACAAACTCGGTTAAGGTGCTCTTAATAGAGATTAGTTACTGATATGGGGGGCCCTTAAGAGGGCCTGGTAATGCGTTCTCTTGAAGTCTACAGAGTTGAAGATGTCCTAGAGCCTTGGGTGGACTCTGGCTGATTTGTCGCTCGCGTGGTTGAGCTGTAATTGCGTTGTGGATAGCGTCCTGCAGGTCCTGCACTCAATTGGCTCGTCTCTCCGGTATCCCGCAACAAGATGAGTCACGGATGTAGTTAGTTGTTGGTGAAACTATCAAATCACCAGCGTAGGTATTGGCAGCCGACAGAACGCACACGCGTGAAGCAGGTAGAATGCAAATGCCACAACTGACTTGCATGGTAAATTATCGTGCTTAAATAGCATGCAATATGTCTACTTGCACACTATTGGTTAAACGTGGTTAAACGGCAATTTCGCTATTTTCTCATTGGTGCAACGTAAATAAATTTGAATTTAATTTACGCAATATGTCGGCCATTGATTTGTGTCGTTACAGTAGTAAAATCATACACAACTAATTCATCATATTCTTTAAGAAAAGGAAGACAGAGAAAAGTATTTTTCTTTCAAAAAAATTGAACAAGCAACTGGTATGAAGAATAAAATTATGTACTAATTTGAAATAATTTTTTTATTAAACTTTTATTTTAGATAAAGTTAAATCAAATCTGTAAACACCCCAGCTTCAAGAAAATGCCGTAAGTAGTTACAAAGTTAGTTAGAAGCGAGGGATGGCTGAGATATTACTGTTTGGGGGCCTTTATTAGGGTCAGTATTGAGTTCTCCGGCAAATGCCGGGAAAGCCAGTTAGTGTAGCAGTGTCCAGAATTACTCCTAGACACTTGAGACTAGCTCTGGTTGACTTGGTTTATTTTTTCTTCTTTTGTGGCGTTGACATCCGTGGCGCGTAAGTAGCTGAGTAATATCGTTTAAGTTCTGCAGTAACTGGTACACTAAAGGATCATTTTTAGATGTTGCTCCGTCTCACTAATTGTGCAGCAACAACATTGGCGTGACTGAAATCGCCAATTAGTGTGGAGCAAGTATTAAAATCAGCATTGGTGACGATAGCAGACAGCACGAACACTTAACGCACAGCAGAATGCAAACGCGACAACTGACTAGCATGGTAAATACACGTGCTTAAATAGCCATAAATTGGCATCTCGCACGCCATTGATTAACGGCAAATTTCGCTTGTTTCTGATTGGTGCCGCGTAAATTAATTTTGAATTTCATTTCCGCTATATGTCGGCGAATTATTCTTGAGTCGTTCTATCACTTTCCTCTCTAACTAAATAGAAAAAAAGAAACATTCCTCTCGACGAAGGTTGATAATAAATGCATGGCAGAGTTCAAACCAAGTTAAGCAACTGGTTATTTTTCTTCCCATAGCTATAAAAATATACTGTAAATGCTGGGCTGAAGTATGCTTGTCGGTTGCTTCAACAATGATATGATGCCGAAACATTACTAGGAATTGCTACACAAATTCTTAGCTGTTGTGGCCGGTCATATCGCGTGAGACAAAATTGAGCATTGTACGGTTTGGGAGCCGCAGCGTGAGAATTTCAAAGTAGATTGCTACTGAAGTTGCCAGGTTTAAGTTTAAACCTAGGCAGGTTGGATCGCCGTCAAGGTATTTGATTACGACCAAAAAAACTAGTTTGTGCTCAACTTTGTAGCCATGATATTCGCAGAGTGAACACAGTGCAATTGATGAAGTTAAGATATGCAATGAAAGTGGTCTGTAACATGATATGAAGCTGATAACTACTTAGTTTTGCTCCGCAAAGGCGCTAGCTCCAATAGCTTGTCATACCAAAATAGACAGTGTGAGCTCATGTGTGAGCCATACGTTACAATGTAAAAATATATACATGAAAATCAAAAGGTAACTTCAAAAAAATTTGTACTCAAACATTGCCTTAGAGATAACAGAAATAAAGGTAGTGCATCGACCCAGTTGTCATTAATAGACGGGGATGCTAAAGCAGCTTTGAGTTCTCTATGTATTCTCTCTACCATAACGTTAGATTGGGGATAGTAGGCATTTGTCTGGCGTACGGTGCATCCCATGAACCGCAAGGTGGTTTTCAAACGATCTGATGAGAAGCAAGTGCCTCTGCCACTGATGACCTCATTTGGAACACCATAAATGGATATCCATGCAGAGATAAAACGTTAGTTACTTCGTCTGCAGAAATGGTGTCAAGGGGTAATGCCGCAAGCCACAGTGTAAATGTATCAATAATTGTTAGAAGGTAGCTGAAACCTTGAATCTTTGTAAGATGAACTATGTCGATGTGGACGATGGCTAGATGAGAAGTAGTTCGGAAATGTTGCAATTTAGAACGAGTGTGCCGTGTGATCTTGATTTTCTGGTAAATGGCACACTCGGACACCCATCGTTTAGCGTTCTGTCTGAGCTATTGACCCCAGAATCGATCTTTAAGAAGTCGGACAGCCGCCCTGCTTTCTGGGTGAGAAATTGAGTGAATTGAGTTGACGACTTTTCTCTCAAGACTGGTCGGAAGAACAGGCTTGTTGGGCTGCGTACCGTGAAGTAAAAATTGATAAGACTTCCCAGAAACGGCATATAAACTTGGTGGGTTGACGAGCCATTGATCTTTGAATATGAATGTCACCGCGCTGTTCCATTCGCAGGGGGGATGGCGTTAGTGCAAGTTCACAGAGTGTCACGGAGTTGACAGTGAATTGCGACGGCGAAGGTGGTTGTAGAGAGACGTTTGGTCTGGTAAGGGCGTCTGCAATGAAGTTTTGTTCGCCATTGACGCGAAAGATGTCAAATTGCCATTCGCTTAGATGTGAAAGCTGTCTTTCCACTCTGGCAGGGTACTTGGCAATAGTTGAAGTCGCGTTTCAAAGTGCGCTAACTAATGGTGCATGATCTGTGAAAACAACAAATCTGCTGCTGCCAATGATGCTGATAAATGGCGCACTGCGTCGTGAATGGCTAGGAGTTCTCGAGCCAAAAGTGTCGTATTTCGTTTCTACTGGTTGGAGAGTACACGAGTTGTAATTAATAGACTTCAAAACTCCGTCGATTTCTTGTTCCAACGTGGTTCCAATAGCAAATTCTGAAGCAGCTGTTGTGAGTAGAAATGGTCGTTGAAAATCTGGATGCAATAGCAATGCTAACGAGGTGATGGCGAGTCGAAGTAATTCCTCATCTTCAGATGACCAAGTAATGATGGAATTCTTGCTAAATCGTTTTTGATTCCGCAGGTGCCTGCACAAAGGATAAAGTTGTCTTGGAAGGCCGGGAAGGAAATTGCGATAGTAGTTTAGTGCTCCCAAATTGTCTGCAACTCGCTAACAGTCTTCGGTGACTTCATATTCCGACCGCCTTGAAAATACATCTTTGACAGCTCCCAGTTTAGCAGGGGCCAGTGGTCGCTTCTTGACTGTAATAGATTATCCTTATGTGAAGATATGGTTCATCGTGGTGGAGACTCGTAGCTCTGACTTGCTGAGATTGAAAAGCGACTTCTGTTCGCGAAGAGCTGCTGATATCTCTGCTGAATGTTGCACTGGAGTTAGCTGAATGACTTGTAACTTTGAGGCAAGTGTCCAAAAACTTTGCTCAAGTCCGGTGGAGGAATCGATGATATTTTGATTGGCAAGATCAGTAATAAACCGAAATTTCAAAAGGAAATCAAGGCCTTTTTATTTTGTGCAAGACCTTGGCGACGATGAAGTTTTGAGTAAACTCACGCCGTAAACCTATATTGAGTGTGCGATACCGGCTGCCATAAGTAGGTATGGGCTCCCTAATAGCTGTTGTGAGTAGAACGCCTAGCGACATCTCGGCCATTGAATCACCATTGAGAACTGAGACTGCTGCACCAGTGTCTACGATGAATTCTTCGCCAGTTCTGAAATCAAGAAGATGCAGAAGTTTGTTGAGCTGTTTGGCCGGTTCATCTAAACAAGTAGGCTGGTGATTGCGATTGACATTGTCAGTTTGTCTGTCTATGTGGCATATTTGGCGTGGACGAAAAGAGTCAATCATCATCATCATTTCCAGCAATACAGCTTCCTTGCGCACGAGGACCCCATCCCGGCAGACGAATGGGTCCTATACTACCCAATTTTGATGTAAGTGACTTTAATTGTTTCTGCCATGTCAAAATCTGCCCACCTTGTTTCTTACGCCAATTTGGTGCTGGGTGAGAGAATAGAGCTCTATTGGGTAATCGAAATGAGGAATGTCAGATTGTAAGTGATTGATTTCTTGTGGCGCCGTTGATGCCGTTGATGCACAGAAAGTACGGTCTTCTACTTTCTGAGCCATACAAAGAGTCGTCTAGTAATAAACATAGTCCTTGGCCTTTGGTTAAGGTTGGATTCTTCCTCAGCGAGATGCACATACGGGTGCCAATAACGTCGACGATGCGCATTGTTCATTTACTTCTTGTACTGCTGGCTTGTCTGAAGTAAATGGAGTGTGATGATCGTGTGACTCGTTTGAGCCTAGTGTCGATGCCGTGGACAATGCGTCTTGTGAAAGTTGCTGGTTTGACTTTTCAACCTGCGTTGTTGGATTGCAAAAATCAGACTCGTCCATAGAACGATGGTCCTTTAACTCATCTAGTCCTTCATTCTTGTCGTCAATCAAGATAAACTGAGAAAAACAACGATTCAAAGTAACACAATTCTTAATACCATTTAATTCTGTGAAATCATTTTAGTTTGTCATTCTCTTGATATTACACGGTCCTATGTAAAATATAGTC
Organism: Eudiplozoon nipponicum; assembly: GCA_029291075.1. Lineage (NCBI taxonomy): Eukaryota > Metazoa > Platyhelminthes > Monogenea > Mazocraeidea > Diplozoidae > Eudiplozoon > Eudiplozoon nipponicum. The sequence continues at coordinate 13,071 of JAQBSW010010579.1, read as the reverse complement.
AGGCAGTTCTTCCTATTTTCATTAGCTACATAAACATGCGATGTCGATCATAGATTGGAGGACACATAGAACTTCGTTTTTATATTTTTAATCTTTTCCAGATCTAACCGACACATCTAATCTCTATGTGTTCTAATAAACTAATTTATGTTAATTGAAGCCCAATAAAGACTACGTGGAGTGTCAATTAGAAGAACTCCAAGTAGTTTTAATGATTCTTCATATACCAATTTGTGACCTATATCTGCTGCGCATGGCAAGCAATACTATAAGAAGATCGTGTACCCAGTTAGTTCTACGAGTACACATCAACACAGCCTTAAGTTCACTATGGAGCATTTCTACCATCACATTTGCATATGGATTGTATGCGTTAGTATGCAATACATTTATTCCCATGATAGTGAAATATCTTATGAAAAGATCTGACATTAATTAATCACCGCGATCACTATTTACCCATACTGGAACACTATAATAAGATACCCAAATATGTAAGAATGTGAATATGACTTTTTTGCGCTGTCATATCCTTCATAGTTGCTACTTTAAATTGACGATTTTAATGATAAATCATTGTTAGTAAATAATTTTGTCGTTAATTTCGGCATCTCTACAATATCCATATGTATATGTTTCAACCATCCAGTTGGTATCAGAATATTCTGTAACTCCGTTCTATTATGTCTACAAACTTTACAGGTATGACACTTGGCAGAGTCTCTTACCAAAGCCCGTATATATTTAGACATATGCGGCCATATTTATTTATCAGTAATTAGTCGAATGATGGCTTTCACGGATGGCTGTTCCAAATTGTGTAATTTTTTAACTATTTTGGCGCGTAACCTCAAAGGCATAAATGGTCGGTTTGGTCTCTTAACGTTTCGCATAACAACTAATAGCTACTCAGGAGTAGCCAAGTATAGCCGTGTCTATTATCCAATATTAACGTAAAAGGATCCGTTCCTTGCGCTTTCTCGATTTGCTTCACTACAGTTTTCGGAGAAACATCTAGATTCTTCAAATGACCTTGATGTATCAGCTCGACATCTGTTTCATTCGGTTTAGTTCCGTATTTGGAAAATATATTTTAAAGATATTTAACCGAAGAGCATCCAGTTTTGCTCTTATTGGTTTTGACCACTAATCCACATTGTACCAGCAAGGTAAAATCCATTTCCAAATTCTTACGTTTTTCATCACGCGATCGACTGGAAATAACTATATCGTCTATGTAAACTCTCGCAAATGGACGGTTCTGTAGAACTAATCTAGCCAAACGCTGGAATGTTTGACAAGCACTTTTTAAACTACAAATCATTCGAAGAAATTTATGCGAGTCTCTTACTGGAATTCTGATTGTAATGAGTGGTATACAGTTTTCCTCTATCTGTTTCTGACGGTAAGCTTTCTGGAGATCTAAAGTCGAATAAAACTCATATCCCATTATGTCTCGGCGCAGAGTACTCTGGTTAGAGATAGGATAAGAATCGCCCTTAGTCACCGAGTTTAATAGACGATAATTCCCACAAACCCTCTTTTGCCCCGGTTCAGGTTTGGTAACTACCACTATATTGGAAACGAAATTGGAATTTTACCTCCTACAGATTCACTTTTTTCAATTGGTGAAATTCAGCTAAATAAATTTGATGTTTGTGTTTTGCCAACGGTTGGGCCTTGGCTGAACAAGGCAATGTAGGTAACAGATACCACATCACATAAATGAGTCGAATAAGTCTCATACAAATAAGTAATTTTCAATAATTTTGTTATATGGTTTATCAACACCTGAATATTCAGTAGTGATATAACTGCCTAAGTTATGTCAACTTGTGATACAATTATTATGACACAGAAGTCAGAATAATTAAATAACCTATTCCTGAACGATCTCAATATGAACATATAAAAATGAAATTTCGTTTTAAATGTAATATATTGTGAGGATCTAAATTTGTACAATTCATACGAGAAAGAAGATTCAAAGTCAACAGAGAAGATTACGCAGATCAAACAAAACATATCAACAGCTGTATAATTCTCCATATGGCACATACATTTCGAAATTTTTATTTATTGTAATAACTGTCTAGAATATTGTTACAAAATAGATGTTGCTCGGTACAATGTTTGCATAGTGAACAAATTTGTTAATATTTTCCTAAAAAATACAAATAATATTTATATATTTCAGAGTAAATATCTTCCATTACACTGCATATTGATTACCTGCGCGATAATTTGATAATAAATCATTGAATTGACCACAAATTATTATTCATATTGATATCATGGGATAGATCTTAAATTGGCTTCTGGTAAATTTGTTGGATACTCAGTTTCAATGTTTTCACTTTCAAAAAGATTCACAGTAACAAACGGTAAGATGATGAGTATACGCGCTTGTTAATACTGAATAGTTTCCATTAAATAATATTTTAATATAAAGGGTAATAGCATAAAATGCGAAGGTAGAATGCAGTTTACCGAAAGTCTAAAGAAAATTTGCTTAAGAGGTGTTGAGGAAGTTATTAGTGTTAAATTTGGTGATCATTCAACCAATATTGTATACCAGGGCTCTCCAATGGGAGTGACCAAATGTTCTCAGCACAAACTAATTAATTAAATCTGTAGAGGCTCTTGTTCTATTAAGCTATGAGAGCCCCAAAGATGCCAAGTCTGTATAAGTCTTGGTGTGTCTGTAGAAGTCTGACGGATTATTCGCAGTAGTAGATATTAACTAATAAATATTTGAATTTTGTTTTATTAAATGGACGCGTTTTATGTGAGCAAATTCATATAAATAATTGTTTAAAAATAAAGCATTTGTGTTGAGCATGGTTAGCGGTTACTCATAAACCCTTTTCCAAGTTAACTCGTGTCAATAAACTTTTTCTTGGAACGTAGGAGGCTCAAGAATCCAAAATTAATAGACGCAACGATTTTGACTTCCTTTTTGGTAGAACAACAATTGTTACAGATGTGCCAGATATTAGCTTAAGGGCATTCGGCAGCCGATTCTCTCAGTAGGATAGTTAATAGGCCAGGATTTTTTGATCGTGCTCTTCTCGCGCATGAAATGGCATGTTAACGATCCTAAAATTCCTAATAGACCTGAAATGAATCGTTGGTAAATGCTGAGTAATTATTATAATTAAGGTTGTGGTCTTGATATAAGTACATAACCCATTAATTACTTACATATGTCAGTATAAACAAAGAAATATATAGTGTAGTGTCTGTTCAGTAACGACAGTTTGCGGATGGTTAGTTGGAGCTTTGGATCTAAATGGATGCCATATAAGCTCTACCTAAAAGAGAAAAAAAAACTAACTGAGTTACATAAGTTAGTATAGGCCTGAAAGTTGTGTGTAGTGTGAGGCAGAGTGGCTCAGTAGTTAGAGCACCAGATTCCGAAGCAGACGTGCCCAGGTTTGAGTCATGTCCGCGGCAACTTCTGGCCTGTACATGATGAGTTTCTAATAAGGATGAAACCGGTCTACTGGATGAATTGACTTTTCTACACTATACAGTTCTTAGTTTATACTGACATATGAAAGTAACTAATGGATCAGGTGTTTATATCAAGACCGAAACGTTGATTATAATAATTGTTTTTACCGCCCGCGCACCCAATGTTCGTTTAAAAGCTGAGCAAGCCTGTGAACCTACGCAGTTGGCGCACATTGCGGAGCTCCGTTACGTCCTTGACAGCTTAATTTTACCTTTCACAAGTTTAATACGCTTTGTGGAATCAGTCTGTCAAAGATGTTTGAACAAATGGCACTAACATATGTTTAGTTTGGGTTTGAACATGATTTTACATTGTTCCATCCTTGTCAAGACTGTTTTTAAATAATTGCGGTGTTCCTCACGTTATGGACTGAAAATAATTATTTCGTCTATATACACCCAAGCAAATTTAAAATTCTGAAGGACTTCTTCAGCCAAACGCTGGAATAACTGACTAGCATTTTTTAAACCACAAAGCTTCTAAGAAATTCATGCACATTTTCTGCAGGAAATCTGACCGCAATGAGTGGTATAGAGCTTTCCTTTATCGGTATCCGATGGTAATCTTTCTGGAGATCCCATTGTCTTGTCGCAGAGTACTCTGGTTAGGGATAGGATAAGAATGACCTTTAATCACGTAGTTTAATAGACGATAATTTCCACAAACATTCGATTTTCCTGGATCAGTTTTGAAAACGCAGCTATTTGGCAAGCAAAATTGAATGTTGGCCTCCTTCAAAAACTCTTTTGGCTCAATTGGTGAAATTCAGCAACGGGGCTAATAAATCTATTTTGCGCTCTACTCCTGTCCTCTATCTATTCAGTTTAGCACTAAATGGTTTTAAACACTACATGTTTTTTCACAATGATACGCGTGAAATTATAATCGACTGTGGGACGAGGTAAACGAATTTTTCTTGCCATTCTTCTAGACTCAGTATATGTTAATTTCCTCATGACTTCTACAATGGTCCTGGTTTTGGGATAAAATGACAAAGTAAAATTGGTTAAGAAATCCATCTGAATGATATGGTACTTGACGTCGGCTGCCAGAAATTGCCACTTAAAGGAAGATTTCTGTCAAAAAATTCCCAACTGTACATTAATCACCTTAATACCTATCGGAATAACATTGGCTGCCCATAGTTAATAATCAAACGTGAGACTATTTGCTTCCACCACATCTTACCTTACTATGCTTACTTCAGCAAACGTGTCAATGAGAAAAACAAGACCACTCAATTCAGCTCGAAGGATGAATTTATTGTTGGAAAGCGCGGAAACGTTCTGAAGATCTCTACGATCTAATTTCGCCCCATCTTCAATTTAGAGTTCTAAATACGTGGCTTTTCTTCAAAATTCGGAAATCTCTTCCTGTACGAACAGAAGAGCTTCTATATTCACCCTAATTTGCTGCACCATGTCTAAACCTACTGTAGGGGACTTTTGTGAGATTTATTATTCCCTACATTAGTTTGGTAGCGGCTGTGGAGATCCGTGCACATGATTAATCCCCGGCTTTTTCCCGATGGGTGATGAGAGAAGACCAATGCGAATGATCACATATGTATTGTAAAAAAACACCGCGTGTGGAATCATAAGTAATCCAAATTGACCGTGCTCTAGACGGCAATAAAATTAAATTTTAACACAAATGAGCGTATTAAACCCCAGTCATAGTCAAACTAAATTGTCCGTACTCTAGACGGCAAAAAATAAGAACATTGTTCACAAAGATGTATGTCTTCTGCACAAGTCACAGTTAAACAAAATTGTCCATGTACTAGATGGTAGCAAAATGAACGCTGTTTATAAAGTAGCATATTTTACACACAAACAATTATTCTTTCACAAATGTCTGAATTGAAATGAATATATGCAACCGATTGAAAATACATGATGATATGAACATAGTCACTGTTAAAAGTTGTCACTGAAAATAAATGGATGAAATTCAATGATAGAAATTCACAAATAATTAGTTCACTGTTTGCTATGTTTTTAACTTATGTCATTATAATAATCCATTGTTCTCTGAAATTCGGATAGGCATAGTTAAATGTGAACAGTAAATCTCTTGCATAAACTGCGAATAATCCAACTGAGCGAAATAAATCCACTATGACACAATAATCCATCGCATGTTCCATGCGTTTTGCGCGCGGGTCAGTATATTTAATAAACAACCCTATTAATTACAAATAAAATTGCAGTTCAAGAAATCTCAATTAAAACTGCTTGAAACTAACAGAGATTGTCTCTAAAATCACAGCTAAGAGAAATATTGTGTAAGAACCGAGTTAGATTATTTAACCTTAAAGAGCACTGTATTTGTCAAAATCGAACATCGTTTGGTTGTAACGCGGAGCCGCGTGTTACACTACTGTCACAGCATATACCCATATTAATTTAAGTTCCTTCAAGCCTACCAACCCTCTGAATTAACTTGGTCAATCAAAATTAAAAATTAGCCTCATGACTTGAAGATTGCCAATCGCGCCATAGTATCTTCTCCATTCTTTGAATTTGTCAAATTCGTTAACTGCTTAACCTGGTATATTGTAACACGCGGCTCCGCGTTACAACCCAACGCTGTTCAATTTAGACAAACAGTCTAAGGTCAAATGGTCTAGGTCAAATAGTCTAACTCTGTTTTTACACAATATTTCTCTTAACTGTGATATTAGCAACAATCTCTGTTAGTTTCAAGCAGTTTTAATTTAGATTTCTTGAACTACAAATTTAATTGTAATTAATAGGGTTTTGTTTAATAAATAGACACACCCGCGCGCAATACATTAGGTGGATTATAGTGCCTTTGTGTTTAAACATGGATTTATTTTAATTTCATGCAGTAACCACAGTTTTCACTACTACTTATAATTCAGATATGATTCTACGCATCAGGACATCAGATGTTTCTCAATCACTTTCCCAAAATTCTATTGTTAAATGGATATATGTAATTATATGTTGTGCTTAATCATGACAGTTTTTACACGATTTTCATCCGTCAATTATCAGTGAAAATATTTACCAGTGACTTTAAACTTAATTGCTAATCAGTCTGGATTTATATCATCGTATCTTTTCAATCATTTACATGAATTTATCACGATTCAGACGATTGTTTTCAAGATAAGCACTTGTGTATAAGACATTTAATTGTATTGACAATATATCATTTTTTTGCCGTCTAGAGCATGGTCCATTTTGTTTAACTGTAAATTGATTCATGTTTTGCAAGATAACCTCCCATAAACGTCTGAAAACGGATGAGTCTTCTTACTTCACCCTTAGGAAAAATGTCAGGGACTGATCGTGGAACGGGTGGGGATACCAGCCACCATGAAAATATAGGAAATCATTACTAAATAGACAGCTACCACTCAAAAGCTATTACTATAACAAAAAATCCTCCTACAATATTGTTTAACGTTTTACATTACTCCACTACGAGACATATTTAGTGACTGTACAAGGAAAACAGTCAAACTGTTAAGAAGATTCACAGAACTAACTAGTAAGTAAAACATTATATTATAAAATTATAGCCAAATCAAATATTGCTTTTATTTTTGTGGCATACATTCAGAAAAAAATCTGCAAATAAGCTAACAGGTATTTGTTCACTGTTTGTAAATTTGTGAACACTACAGCGTTAAAGCTTAATTTGCTAGCTGTTTCACTACATCAGCTAGCCGTCAGTCACGCCAGTCTTCTTTTTGCCACTTATCCAGGCAGATGAGCCAGTCATTATGGTGCGTCAGTAGACCATTAGCAAGATTCATCAAGGCTTCTGAACAGCTATTAACACATTCTGCCTCACAAACTCTAAGGGTAAACGTGTATCTACCATAAAATCACCAGCCCACGAACAGGACACACACACAGCAAGGGTCTAAGAGCACTTTTGGAAATCCGATACCGCTGTGGTTCTCACTTACGACATTTGCCGGAGAATGACTCCCAGTACCTATTATTGGCCACCAACAGTACTGCTTACACAATTAACTTATTAGTAACGTTGAACGGTATTCTAGCCGGAAATTTGCAATGGCGACCGTGACTTCAATACTCAACTTGTATTTATAATAATAATATTATTCTGCTTCCGTAGGTTTGTTTGTGGACGTAAATTATACGTCGTGTAGATTATTAGTAAAGCGCAAATGGTCGACGGCTACTGTACATCTACGTCAAAATTTCTCGTACGCAAAATTAACAGCGTTCTATTACTGTGTGCATCATTTCATTTTTGAAAGCCTGCTTCATCTGTGACCCGAGCTTGACATTCTGCAAAGAATTAGGGCGAGGCATGTCAACGAATTATTTAGTTCTGTTCAATAATCAAGTTGACGAATTTTTTAAAAGCAGCAGATCAAATTTCGTCAGTTCATACGTTGTAAGCTGTTTTGGTAAGCACTTTGTTATCAGCATTTAAAAATTGACACTGAAACAATTTTCTTATTTAGTATAATGTGAATATTTATTTTATGCATTTGGTCTCTCGCAAGATTACAAGCATGCCTGGCCGAATTATTGATATTACTGTTCCCGTATGGGATGGAGATGGTGAATTATTATTTATGTGCGTGGACTCCATTTCTTCCCAATTTTCGGATTATGACAACCATCACGAACTGTCAAAAGTCTTCGCAAAACCTCTTTCAGCGTTACAAGGAAGGATTTGACAGAAGCTTGTGACAATGAGGACGCTGCTGGCCTATCCCATTGCGGGCCATCAAATATAATTGGAAGCCCTGCTGGGCCCCATGGAGACTCAACATATAATAAACACATATGTCAAATTAGACATTCTCAATTTTGGAACTAAGAAGAATGATATTTCTTATCAAAAAGCAAAATTTGTTATTATTAACAAACTTCCTCCGATTTTAAAATTGTTTAGCAGATAGTTGCCAACATTTCTTTCAATAAATGACTTATTTGAAAGCTGTGAATTAGAAATTAGGGTCAACGAAACAAATGTAGTCACTAATTATTGCCCTTTTCCGCAGGATAAAAGGATCTCCTCGTAAGATAGATTTGTGGTCAATTAAGCTAAATCTATAGAAGGGTTAGCTGTGGGTAAATATGAATTTAATATAATAAAGATGCGACCATCCTTTCCGTGTCAGACTTATAATATTAGGCGGCGGTCAAAATCCCACGCACCTTTAAAAATTACGACACAAAAATTGACACTACAATCACCAGACATTTTATTCTTGCCATTACTGCCTTCACTGTTCAGCAAACTAACGTAATAAATGTCCGGTTCTTAAAAAAGCTGACAAAAAACAGAGAGTAGACGTAATGTCTAGATCGGTGTTCAAATGGCGCAGAAAGTAGAAGACATTACTTTCTTCGAATGACCGGTGCTTCAGGGAAGTAAACGCATAACTCCCTCTAACATCATTTTCATTGTAAAATCTTGAAGACGTAATGGTTTTTAGTCATAGCATATTCGGTCGTGCCAGGCATATCATAAATGTCCCATCACACGTAGCAGATCACGAACTCAAAATAAAATTTAACAAAACATTGCATCACGAAGGACTTTGATGGTTTTACAGAAAATAGCAGGAGATCTAAATTACTATTGCAAGTTACATCCCGACCTACTAAAACAACTATATCCGTTATGTTGGCACATGATAAATCAAAACGGTCTGAACAGGATCTCCACTAATTGTTGGCAGTCTGATGACGAGGAATAGTTTCGTTATGTCGAAAATTCGTTAGCAAATTCCACTATACTAACACATCTAGAAATAGAATATTTTTTTCTATTTACAAGTGATGCTTCAGAATTCGCAATTAGGGCGCTTTCGTAACAAGAGATTGACCGAGTTTGACAGCCAATAATTTTTTAATAGCAAACATTACAACCAGTAGAAACTGGATACAAAATTTGCGATCAAGAACTCCTGGCCATCAATCACGGAGTGCGCTGCTTCTTTAGCATCATAGGCAACTGCATATTTGATGTTTTCACAGATCATGTCCCTTTAGTTACCGCTTTTCAAAATGTGATTTCAGCAGTCAAACAATTCCTTTCCAGAGTAGAAAAACAGCTTTCACGTAATAGTGCAGGAAAATTAAACATTTTCTACGTAAAAGGCGAATGAAACATTATTTCAGTTGCAATTTCATCGCCAGATGTCTTGCATTAGCCATCTTTTCCGTCTTTGTTCAACACTATGTCTCTCAGCGACACTAAATTAACACCAAAGTTCCAACGAACGTAACATAAGCGGCAACACTTGCATACAAATATTAGTAGCTCATCAGTTTACTTAGTTCTTATGCAGACTCTGGGAGTGTTTACCAATTTTCTACTTCACAGGTACGCAGCCCTACAAGCTAGGTTTCCCACTAGCATCCATTCACTCTTTTTATTACCTGGGTAGTAAAGTAACATTCAATCTAATAATTCATCGTTTATGGAGTAATAAACTTAGGCAAAATGCCAAGCGAATATACTACATGTTAAAAGAATAAAATTAATCGGAGCACTCATTCTAAAATTTCTTGAATGGTTGCGCAATGCGAGTTTCATATGTTGAATCTTTTCCATTTGCATTCGCGGTTGGTTGCTTTGCACTATCACTTTGGCAAAGATCCGATTTATCCACATTTTCAAGTACGCAACAATTTCATCTTCATTTTGAATGGGTACGGATTCGTACTTTACTTTCGAAAGCTTCAATTTCGTTCATAATAACCACTGTAAATGAAGTTCGATATAATCTTCGTTGACTGGCGACGTTTCGGAGCGTTGTTTCTCCTTCCTTCATTAGGCATCTAATCACACATACATATTAAAATGCTTATTATAGCATATTTAAGCAAATATGGTAACTAATTATAAATTTTTAATTTTTTAATCGGTAATAGTTTTAAACAAAGTGTAGGTGCCTTTGCGGGATTATTGTCTCCATACATATGATTAGAAGCGGCTGTTGAGATCCGTGCTCATGATCAATCTCCGGCCTTTTCCCGATGGTTGATGTGAGAAGACTATTACGAATGATCACAAACGTATTGTAAATAACGTTGCATGTAAAGTTCATAGTTACTCCGAATCGACCGTGCTCTAGACGACACTAAAATGAAAATACTTTTAACACAATTGAATGTCATATACACAAGTCACAGTCAAACAAATTGTCCGTGCTCTAGACGGCAAAAGGATTAAATACTGTTTACAATGTTGAATGTCTTATGCACATGTCACAGTTAAACAAAATTGTCGGTGCTCTAGACGGCAGGAAAATGAACACTGTTTACAAAGTTGAATGTCTTACACACAAGCAATAATTCTTTCACAAATGTCTGAATTGTAATGAATATATGTAACCGATTGAAAATACATGATGATATGAATATAGTCACTGGTAAAATTTGTCACTGATGATAAATAGATTAAAATCGTGTAAAAACTTCAATGAAAAAACTTCACAAATAATTAGTTCACTGTTTGCTATGGTTTTAACTTATTTAGTTATAATAATCCATTGTACTCTGAAATTCGGATAGGTATAGTTAGATACGAACAGTAAATCACTTGTATAAACTGCGAATAATCCAACGAAGAGAAATAAATCCACTATGACACTATAATCCACCGCATGTTCCCTGCGTATTGCGCGCGGGTGTCTATCTTTCATAAAAAAACCCTATTTATTACAAATAAAATTGCAGTTCAAGAAATCTCAAATAAAAATATATGAAACTAACAGAGATTGTTTCTAAAATCATAGTTAAGAGAAATATTGTGTAAGAACAGAGTTAGATTATTTGACCTTAAAGAGTACCTTATTTGTCAAAATTGAACATCGTTGAAAATACTGTTAACACAATTGAATGTCTTATACACAAATCACAGTCAAACAAATTGTCCGTGCTCTAGACGGCAAAAGGATTAAATATTGTTTACAAAGTTGAATGTCTTATGCACATGTCACAGTCAAACAAAATTGTCGGTGCTCTAGACGGCAGGAAAATGAACACTGTTTACAAAGTTGAATGTCTTACACACAAGTAATAATTCTTTCACCAATGTCTGAATTGTAATGAATATATGTAACCGATTGAAAATACATGATGATATGAATATAGTCACTGGTAAAATTTGTCACTGATGATAAATAGATTAAAATCGTGTAAAAACTTCAATGAAAAAACTTCACAAATAATTAGTTCACTGTTTGCTATGGTTTAACTTATTTAATTATAATAATCTATTGTACTCTGAAATTCGGATAGGTATAGTTAGATGCGAAGAGTAAATCACTTATATAAACTGCGAATAATTTAATGAAGAGAAATAAATCCATTATGACTTTATAATCCATCGCATGTTCCCTGTGTATTACGCGCGATTGTCTATCTTTTATAAACAATGTCCTATTAATTAAAATTAAAATTGCAGTTCAAGAAATCTCAATTAAAACTGCTTGAAACTAACAGGTGTTGTTTCTAAAATCACAGTTAAGAGAAACATTGTGTAGAAACAGAGTTAGATTATTTGACCATAAAGAGTACCATATTTGTCAAAATTGAACATCGTTGGGTTGTAACGCGGAGCCGCGTGTTACATACACCCCCCGACAATGAAGATTAGTACACATTGAAGTGGGCTAACCTTACAGGAGGTGTTATTGCTCTGCAATACCGAGTAACAACTGATGTTGGCTCTGTCAACACTGATTCTGGTTCCTCTATATCTCCCGGCGGCGTGACGGCGTCCGTCGGCCCGGTTGTTGTTGAGATGTCGGGCGTCAGTCCGTAGTCAGCAAGACTGTCTGGAGGTGGAGGTATCGTTTCTTCACCGCGTTATATGTCAACATCGACGAACAGCGGGTCATTTGGATCAACATCGGCCAGGGATAGTCTGTGTTTAGAGAAAGCTTCAGCTTTGCCATTAATCTCCAAAATGATGAAATTCTGACGCGATCTAACACACGATAAGGACTGCGCTTTGGTTTGGCTAGAATCCTGTTAGCCATATCGTTGTTGACGAAGAACCATTTGCAGCTATCAAAATCTTTGAGTATATAAATTGGACCATGTTGCTGACGTGTAGGACAGATCTGCGAATTCTCAGCGTTATATTGTAAGTAACTTCGAAGTGGAAACAGAAATGCCTGATCGTTCATCGTTATTGCAGTTTCAGAGCGTAATTGGACTAGTTCGCCAGGCAGCCGTAGACATTCGCCAAATACCATTTCAGCGGAACTACATTAGATCGGATCACGAGGTCTTGTACGCATTGATAGGAGTACATTCAGTAAGGCCGCAAGCCAATTGTTTTCTGGGCTAGCATTGAGCGCCGCTTTCAGTTCCCGGTGTGGCCTTCCGACGAAACCATTTGCTCTCGGATTGCGAGCCGCGGTCACGGAGTGTTTGACACCACTGTGCCACGATTGGTTGTCACTTCAGCTGGAGCACCAAACCGAGCGAACCAATTGAGCTCTAAGGCATAACTGACTGTGTCTTGCTTCATGTCTGGCAGTGGTATGGCCTCATACCATCGAGTGATGCGAT
>JAQBSW010010578.1:0-23614 GCA_029291075.1 Eudiplozoon nipponicum | reverse complement strand
ATGGCACAGTAGAATGTGTAACACTGGATCGCTGCATTCCACAGTTTATTTGGACGGAGGAGGAGACTGAGGAACAGTATTCATCGAAGTATCCAGAAGTTGAGGCGAGATGTGACTCAGAAATTTGTGAGAAAAACGAAGAGTCGAACAAATATGGAAAAGAAGTAAAGATTAAAACCAAGACAACTGAGAATAAAGAACAATGCAATATGAATATGAAATCTAGTGAAGTACCAGCACAACTTGTTGAAACTCGTTCTGGAAGAGTCATCAAGAAACCGAAGAATGAAGACTACATCATGTATGGTTAATCATCTTAAACATGAGGGTGTATGTGGAGGTTAATTTAATTATTGGACACCAATTAACTCCTCATATAAAAATAAATCAATTTTTATTTTTGGACATTTGATGTTATCGCTGGTTTCGTAAAACAATATTGTAATTTTTGAAAAATATTGTAAATTTTTTTGGAAGTTCTTTTGTTCATATTGTCGAAGTTTTTGACTTGTCTTGTCGAAGGAAAATGTTTGAGTTTGATCTGAGTTGCTGAATTGCACAAGCGGGACACTGCGTGGTTCCATCTCCGAATCTTTGCTAATAAATCATTGTAATCTTCTTGTCGATTGTTCTTTTTAATTATCAGCGAAAAGAACAACAAATTTGCTTCGGGTAATTGACGTGAATATTTGTTTTAAGGTCTCAATCATCTGGTTCTGTAATCTGTGGATATCAGCGTATCCTGGTAAGCTTATTTAATATAATATATAAATTGCAAGTAATTTAATAATATTATGGCTGGTTTATTAAATACTGAGGATACAGAGCAGTTGGCTAGTGGACTTAAGGATTGTAGCTTTGTTGAGGCCCCTAACCTATTCGTGTCTGTAAGCCCCATAGATGCCAGATCGCTGGAAGTCCTAAAATTTACAGTAGAGTCTGATATGCTTATATTATTGCTTGTGTCATTTAAATTCAAGTCCGCTATGTCCTGCACTAACTTATATGTGTCCTCATACTTAATATCGGTATCCATGATCAAATGTTATAATAATTAAATTGACACTAACTTATGGCAGTTGGAAGGTGAAAGTTGGAAAGCTATATATTTCAGCAATAATCTGTTCCAAGGCTCCTTCTCAGTGTTATATTATATCAAAACACAAGGCAAGTGATGTAAGATTATATTGTAAAATGTTGTAATCGTTTATAATGGAAAGAAATGTTCAAATGCAGCAGACCAAAATTTTAGAATCAGACAGGAAGCGAGATACTCAAAAACTGAAAATAGCGCACAATTTTAAAAAATCAAGTATTTAAACAAAGAATGTTCTGGAAAATAAAAAGAAAAAATTCTTTTTAAATAAATTTGTTACAATCAGCTATGGTGGTTTAAATTTATCATTCAAGGTCATTTTATATAAGGCGGAGGATTTAACATCCTCTACAGCTTAAAAGATAGTTCAGAGGAACTTAAGTGTTCCAAGATAGATGATCATTCCGCATATATGGATCTTCCGGGCCTGGCATCCAAGAGACCATCTTATGGTAGTGACCTAAGGGCCTCTACACATCTATATACACTCTAGCAAATGAACAGTCCTGAAGAACTCCTCTGTCAGACGCCGGAATCTCTGACTCTGCATTCTTCAACCCAAAAGGCATATATAAGAATTCATGCGATCCTCCTCCAGGGAATCGCACTGCTGTGAGCGGTATAGATGCTGCCTCCATAGGTACTTGATAGTACGCCTTCCGCAGATCTAACGTTGTATATACCTCATACCACATTATATCCCTGAGCAAAGTACTCTGGTTCGGTAGAGGATACAAATCAACTTTCGTTACCACAAACTTCCATTGACCCGGTTCAGGTTTGGAACAACCACTGTTGGAGATGCAAAGTTGGAATTTGAACGCCTCACAAATTCCTTCTTCTCTCAACCGCTTAAATTCTTCAATAGCAACCTGCTGCTTGTGTTATGCTAACGGTTGAGACTTGGGCGAACAAGGCAGTGGCTCCACCAACTCGATTTGGTGTTCAATGTCTGTCTTTAAACCCTTGCGTTTAGCATTGAATGGCAGAAACACGACCAGGTGTTTCTCGATGACATCCGCCAAGTCATCGGCGACGACGGGTCTGGGTAGTCTCACTGACCTAACTACTGAGGTCCCAGTCTCAGCATAAGTCACTATCCCAGTGCTTTGTCCAATGGTCCTAGATTTGGGATCTAAAGCGAGATTAAAATGGATCAAAAAGTCCATCCCAATGATGTTATCCTTTATATAAGCGACCAAAAAATTCTACGTAAATGGAGATTTCTGCCACAAAGTCACTGACAATTCTTTAACTCCCTTAACCTCAATTGGACTTCTATTAGCAGCCCATAGTTGGTAATCGAATGTGGGGCTATCAATTTCCACCACATCAGATTGAACTATGCTCACCTCTGCACCCGTGTCTATTAATAAATTTAGGCCGCTAAGTTCATCAGTTTTAACGAACTTATTGTTGCTATAACCAGCAACCTTTTTAAGATTACCTGCCGGCCGAAATCTAACAGATTAACGGACTGTATTACTGCGCGTCTCTTCCATCGAAACTTCCGACTCTAACTTCGATTATTTTAGTATGCCACGAATATGAATACCTTGGAGCCTTGCATGCGCAACCCCCCTACGGCTCCTATTAACGGGGGCTTTATTAGTTTTCCGGCAGCTTCGACCAGGCTACAGGAAGACTACTTCCTTTCCATCGGGGACCACCCAACTTTGGAAACGTGCATCCCCCTCCTGACATTTTCCAAACTCGGCATATTTACGATGCGATATGCACCACTCGCGTAGTTCTTGTACATCCTCACGCGATTCGCCTCTCCAATGCTTGGAATTTGAACGTTGACTCCGAGAATTCACCCTACTTCTGCCGGAACTTTCCTTATTGCTTTTTATCCAACCCACATCCCTGCGGAGGGTACTTAATTCATTCTCTATGGTCAGGAGTCTCTCTGAGAGATGTCTGAGTTGCTGCTCGAGGCGTGAATCTGCGGTTACTGCATACACCTAAGGTTTCTTCTGACGATACACTTTGTCCAACCCTTTGAGCTTCTTGGGCCACTCTAATTCCAATGTATCATATACATCCAAGGTGGCTCTTAGTCTAGCAGGCAATTCTGCTACAAATATACTATTTATAACTTCCTCAGATATATCAAGCCCGATGGATTTTGAAATAAGTCTGTCATAAAATTCAGATGGAAGTATATTTCCCATCTTTTCCTGACGTAATAAGTCAGTCATCCGTTCAATCTTCTCGGGTTGATATCATCCATGGAGTTCTTCTACTAGAAGCTCAAATGCATTTTCTGGTTCGTTCTCAGTAACAAAATTCTTGAGTCTAAACAGATTTTTTAAATGGCTCAGGTAAGCACCACCAGGCCGAGACAAACCTTTCTATAGGGTCGGATATCCGTTTTTGTTTAAAATAAAATTTCGCTTCTTCGACCCATTCGGAATGGTTGTCTGGTCTGTACATGGTGAGCTTAACATTGCTATCCATAGAATTGCGGCAAAAACGATCATCTACATCATATCTTCCGCATAAAGGATCCTGGCGCGGTCGCCATTTTTTGTAGAGGCCCTTAGGTCACTACCATAAGGGGGTCTCTTGGATGCCAGGCCCGGAAAATCCATATATGCGGAATGATCATCTATCTTGGAACACTTAAGTTCCTCTGAACTATCTCTTAAGCTACAATCCTTAAGTCCGCTAGCCAACTGCTCTGTATCCTCAGTATTTAATAAACCAGACATGATATTATTAAATTACTTGTAATTTATATATTATATTAATTAAGTAAGCTTACTCGGATACGCTGATATCCACAGGATACTGAACTGGAATGATTGAGACCTTAAAACAAATATTAACTTTAAATACCCAAAGCAAATTTGTGGTTCTTTTCGCTGATAAATAAGAACAAAACGACGAGAAGATTACAAACTTTTATTCACAAAGAGTCGGAGATGGAACCACGCAGTGTCCCGCTTATGCAATTCAGAAACTCAGATCAAAACTCTCTCATTTTCCTTCCACAAGACAAGTCCAAAACTTCGACAATATGAACAAAAGAACTTCCAAAAATTTTACAATATTTTTCAAAAATTACAATATTGTTTTACGAAACCAGCGATAACATCAAATGTCCAAAAATAAAAATTTATTTATTTTTATATGAGAGGTTAATTGGTGTCCAATAATTAATTTGACCTCTACACCATATTGCACGATAGAACTATACGAAAGAATAAAAATAATGAATGTTGTCGAATGCAAAGAAATAGTTTTCTTGTTTTTTTATTAATATTTGTTTCAATCAACAACGGCGGTTTAAATTTATGAAGAACTCGTTACTTTATTTGTGTCGGATTAAATACATCCTCTACATATAACACCTGAAAAATGTGACCAGAATGTGGTTGAGGTTATACATTCTGTTCATGCTGTTATTGGTTTATCCTTCTGGTCACAACTGGACTAATTTGTTACTAGGTTTGCAACACACCTAATACATACTTGCATATATACATTAGTTCTCTGCAACAAACGGTATTTAACCTCAAAAATGTATTTAGTAATAGACGCAATTTCCATGCTTTGGCTGTCACTAAATCTCTCTAAAGCGCTTTGATTTTACTGTTACCCTCGACGTTATCACTTATCATTGTTCATCCTCCTGTCCTCCCGCGATGGCGATCGAAAATTGGCGAAAAAATAGCACTCGGTTTTGATTTTCCAAGTCTTCTTAGAAGCTAAGCAACACATTATTTCTAAGTGCTACAACGAACTAATCTTTGAAACTAGAGACCCAATTAATAGAAATTAGGTTGTCTATTAGATCTTTAGAGAACATTAATGAATATATGTAAACAAACTTTGTTATTGAAGTTTCTAATTGTGCGCATGGATATCGTTGCTCTAGGAAAATTGTGTACCAAGCTCGTGTAACTAGTATACATTAACGTAGCTATCAATTTACGATGCATTTTACTTTCTCTGGATCTTAATATGCCACTATACAGCACATTAATTCGCATGTTATTCGTGAATTAAATGACAAGCGTTGGCAGAAACTGACTATCGCGATAATTGGTGACATTTACTGGTACAATATATCGCTGAACCCAATTATGCGCCGTCGATTAATTTGAAATGACCACTTAAAATTGACGACTGAAACTATCACACATTCTGAGTAGGCAGTTTAGACCGATGACATTCGGTACCTTGAAAATTTCTTTTTTTGCATACTTGAACCGCCTGGTTTGATTCCCGTTATTTTGCACCACGGTTTTGATGTGTTCAAACATCACAAGGTTTAATTTTGTGTATAAAATCGTACCCAATCCCGTTTGTCTCTAGACATGTTCAGCCATATGTGTCTATCTGCAATTAACCTGATGTCGGCTTTTATGGACGGATGCCCAAAATCATGTAAATGTTGAAATACCTTGACGTGTAACTCAAAGTGTACATACGGTTAGGGTTGGAACAACTTAATATTCAAAAGCTTGCGAGGATAGGCTGGTTTCCCTGTCAATACCACCGTGAAGAGATCCTAACTTTGCGCTTTCATGATGTGCTGGAGTAAAAAATTTAGTGAATCCTCCGGATTCTTTAAGGGTCCTTGTCCTATTAACTCGGAATATGCTTCATTTTGTCTGCTAAGTGCATCTGCTACCACAATTTCCCTAACAGCAATATGCGAGACTGTAAAATCAAATCCTACTAATTTGGTTAATTAGGAATTTATCCTACGAGAAGTTTTACACAATATACATTTAAGCGGTTTAAGGTGCGGTAAATTCATGAAGTGATGACCGTCCAAGTAGTGAAGGAAATGTAGCACTGTAGCATAAACTACAAGAAGTATTTTACCAAAAGTATCCTATCACCTTTCGTGGACTTATACTATAATAATTTCAAACCGTAAAGACCTAACTGTGTCATCATTTCTTTTCTGATTCAGTGCCACAATTGCAGTATCTGAGGCATCCTGGACTGGCTCAAACGGTTTATTCCAGTCTGCAAGTGCTAGGATGTTTATATCACTTAGCATTACCTTGGCTCTAAGGAATATCACTTCGTTCTCGTGATCTACAATGGTAAACTATAACTTCTTGATCGTGCTCCTCTCTTAGACGGATGGTTTTTGACGATCGTAAATTTCCTAATAAATCTAGAATGTATCGTCGGTATTTGTTGAATATGCCCAGGAACCTATGCAGTTAGCGTAAGGTCTGAAGTCATTTTATATCTTTGATTGCATGAGTTTTGTTATCTACATGCTTTACTCTTATTTTGGAAGTTATATATTCAAAATATTTCACCGATAAAAATTCACTTTTACACATTAATTGTGACTAATAATTGATATGATTCCAGCCTGGTCAAAACCGTCCTAAAATGCTTACGGTATTCCTCATGAAAACGGCTGAAAATCAAAATTTAGTCCATATACACCCCCGCAAATTGGCATTCATGGGAGACTTTTTCAGTCAAACTTTAAAATATCTGACATGCATTTTTCACTCTAAATTTGTTTTAAAAGTTCCAAGCGATTTCCTTCCTGGAAGTCTGAATGCACCGAGTGGTAGAGAAAACTCCTACAACGGTATCTAATAATGTGCTTTCTAGTGATCTTATGTTGAATAAATCTCCTAACGTATTATGTCTCGGAGCAAAGTGCACTGGTTTATTAAAAGATATAAATCAAATATAGTAAAGGAGTTTAATAAACGATAGATTCCACAGATTTCTCATTGTCCGGTTTCAAGTTTGGTAGTCACTACAATCGGGAATGCAATGTTTGAATTTTACCTCCTTCAAATTCCTACTGCACATTTGCTTAAATTCTGTAACTGAAACGTTTTTTATTATGTTGCGTAAAAGGTTACATTTTGAATGAACAGGGCAATGGAGCGACCACCTTGATTTTGTGCTCTAATCTTGACTAAAACCCGCTTTGCTTGGCATTAATAGGTTGAAGCACAAATAGTTGTATATGAATAATGTAAATTAAATTTTCTGCAACTGTAGAGCAGGGGCACGAATCGATCTTGCCACTAAGGTTTTAGACTCTATATCCTTTAACGGCCCCGTGCCTTGTCCAATGGTCCGGGTTTTAGAATCTAGTAAAATATTTGAATGGATTTTAAAATTAATTTTAACAATGTGGACTTTTACTTTATAAAATGCCCCTTAAATATCATCGGCAGAACTTTCATCCCCTCAGCACCTATCGAACTACTATTGACGGCTCATAATTGATCATCATATATGGAGCAATCTATTTAGGCCATACCTAATGTAACTATGTTTATCTCAGTATCTGCGTCGATAAGAATTTTTAGTCATTTCAATTAATCCAAAATAATAAATTTATTGCTAGGAAGTCCATCAATGTTCTCATAATCTTTGCTAAAGCAGAATCTAATCATTCTATTAGTTGTTATTGATCACACTTTGGTTTCCGCAGTCTCCGATCTCGACTTTAATATTATCCTTATTGTCACATCGTGGAGCCTTTACGGCGTAACACCCAATTACGTCTCCTACTAGTAAAGATTTACTGTGTGTTGCGACGAGGTATTTCTCTATATTGGTTTTGTGCCGCCTTTCTATTATGGTCCACCTAAAATCAGTAAAAGACAGCCTTCTCTCTGGAATTTTATACTTTGTCCATAGTCATAATGTGCCTTGCACCATTCGTAAGATCATTTGAGAAATTGGCGCAACCGAATTCTTGACGCTTAAAGTCCCTATTTTGATCCAAAAAACGTGATATATTTATCGCTTTGACTTAGATTTGGAGCTTACTTTTCATCACTTCACCTCGTAGATCACTAAAGTTTTCCAGTGCAGTCAGAAGAACTACTGTTATATCCTGGACGTCAACATCATAATTGTGACTGCTGTTATTGCGTGTACCTGTGGCTCTTGCAGATCATACATTCCATCCAACTCTGGGAGGTTACTTGACCAAACTACTTTCATGGTATTAAAGACCTACAATGTGGCTAGTGGCCCAGCTGGTAATTTATCTGTAAAAATTAGATTAATAATTTTCCGGCAGTCATCTCAAAAAAAGGAAAAAAGTTCGTATGTTATGGATGTCCCATTTTTCAGGCATACAAGCTAGTACATTTGCGCTGTACTTCCATGTTAATATCTAGATCGTTGTTCAGCCATTAAAAATTCAAAGACGTTGGGCGGGGTTAATGCCATAATCTTGTTTCGGAACCTAAACATAGTGATCCTTAAATCTTCTAGTAAATCCGTCTATTCTGCGACAAATTGATCTATTGAGCTACTAATACTCTGAGCTCTAAATAGCATTTGAGCGTCTCCGATCCACTCCAAATTTATTTCAGGTTTGGACAGTGACAGACTGATAAAAGTTGAACTTGCACGGTCACTATAAGTTGTAGAGGCTTTCTCAGTTTTCTAATGAGAGCCTCAAATACACTAAGCTTGTATCAATCTTGATGTGATCATATGCATTTCTGTTCTACGGTATACAAGATTTAAACTGGAGTCTGACCAAATAACATGTACATAAATGTCTATTAAACTAAGTTATGCCATTCCTCCAGTGCTGTCCGCTGTATCCTTATACTTTAGATTGCCATCCAACGTTGTATTTGATTAAATATATAGTAGACATAAGTACCCAGTACATCTCACACATCAATGCATCCCAACAGTTTAATTTAGAAAGAGATTTGGCACGACAAGCAGAATATATAAATTACCTATTCCTGACCTCCCTTATATGCTTCAGTAAAAAATAGTTTCGTGTTAGTTAAATAGATTTTGGAAGTGACAATAAAAATTGCATATGTTGTAGATCAGTTCAAGATGACATAAACTGTAAGACACATCAACAGAACATTTCACGCACATCTGGACAAAATAGAGAAAACTCAAACCAAACAAAAACTGATAATAATGATGTACAACAGAACTTAAAAATGATAGCATGAGAAGTTATTTTGATCGTTTTTTGTTAAATAATGTTTGTTTTAGTCAGCAGCAGTAGGTTAAAATGCGAAGTATATTATAACCTTATTTTTATCGGAGTAAATATGTCATAAAGAAGGGATTGTTACTCTGCTTGCCACTACAAACTTACACTTTATAAACTCATGTTCTTTTATAGTAAGAGCATCAATTTGATTGCTGGAGACGTTACTATTTGTCTTTTAAATAACTCTTCAGGACAAGTGAATTTTTATTATTTTCGTGAATGATGATATCCAGAAATTATTAGCTAAACCTCTTGTTAGACTATACCCCCAACAATGCATCAATCACGCCTACATTTTTCTTCATCGTAAGACTAGCGTCTATGACCATACAAATTTAAAGACTGTAAAATGTTATATAAAATTAACAATACTGACGTATATATTTTGCTTTCGCTATTCAATCCACAATAAACCTGATGTGGTAAATATGAACTAAAAGAAAAAACGAGCTAATAGACATGTTATCACTGGCCAAGAAGTTTTCCTAAAAGATAAAAGGTTCAATGCTTGTACAATAAATTATATGTTACAAACATTGAACTCTCTGTGTAGAATATAGCAAACGTCAGACCAAATATCTGCCACAGTCGTCCTAAAAAGTCAAAGAAATCCAAGCTGATGCATATTAATTTCAAGACACCTTTCCGACATATTCTTGAATACACAACCGTTGTTTATTACCCAACACGTAGTTTACTGTCTGTCCAACTGGGTACACTTTAAGCATACTTCCAAACTTGCTCATTTAATAATTTATCTTACTCAAAACAACTCACACAGGTTAATTTCTAGCAGCTACGTTTCAGAAAAATAGCAATATCTTTTATATTCATGCAATTTGTTTATACATAAGGCTTCGTATGTGGCTAGCTCCCTTTTGTTTTTGCATTTAGTAATTACTTTGAATGCTACGTCTGGAGAACACGTGCGATGTTTTGATGATGTGTTGCGCAATAGCAGACGTGTATTCACCATTTGATTTAAAACAAGCGTTTAAGTTACAATATTCTCGCATTCGATTAATTAATCGTCTGGTCGATCGGCCTACGTAAGTTGATCGACTACGTCCGTATGTATATTGGTAAATAATATTTGATATCGACATAAACGCCTGTATCTCTTTGATTGCTGGTAAAGGCAAGTGTGTCACACTAAATAACACTCGTAGTTAAGCTGCATTAAATGTGCGTTTTAATGCTGCCTCAACTTTCTTTTGTGCTATTCGGGAAACTGCATCCCCCTTAAATGGGATGTTTAGGTAGACAGTTTTCTTTTTTGGCCCATAATCCGTCTAATTCTGTTTAATTTCTATTTTAATAATTGATTCAATTAATTGTCTGGAAAAGCCATTAGACATTAAATCGTTAATTGCTTTAATATATTCATTTTCTATGGAATCTTGACTAACCAACCTGTCAATTCTTGAAAAGCAACGACGAACTGTTGATAATTGAAATTGAAATGGCACAAAACTGCTGTAAAGCAAAAACTGTGGAGACTATGTTGGTTTATGGTAAATTGTTCTGCTTAATTTACCATTAGTTTCCTTCTTTAATAGTACATCTAGGAAAGGCAGACAATCATCTTTCTCGTGCTCTAACGTGAAGCCGATATTCTTATGTGCTTTGTTGAAGCTTTGAAGCAATGTTCGTGATAAGGGGCTTCCCATTGCGACACCATCAGTCTGTTTGTAGATGCTTCCATTAAAACGAAACTAAACGTCTTTCGTGCATAATAAGATAAGCTTGCGTAGAGTGTGATCTGGCACTGGCAATGGGAATATATCGTGTTCTACCGCTTTGACTATAATGTCAATGGTTTCATCAATTGGAACATTTGTAAACAAAGACGTAACATCAAAAGATACCATAATCTTGTTTTTAACATTTATATCTTGAACTCAAACGAATCGGCAACCGAATAATTACCTAGTAGTTTACGTAATGGTTCAAGTAAACGAACTAGCCATTTAACAAGTGCATGAAACGGATAATTTACCATTGATAAAATTGGCCTCATAGGACAACCTTTTTGTGTGTTTTTGGTAATCCGGACATTATTGGTGTAGATGATCCAACTGGCTTGTTTTTCTGTGCAGTGGCCTCATCAATAAAACCGGCATCTGTCAAAATCTTAATTTAATTTATTACTTTGCGATCCACCTTGTCTATTTAATCTGATTTATCGTCTAGACGTGTGAATTTTGTATTTTACTTTACCACGTTTTCCATCTTTTACATATATGATTTTTGAACTGTTATTATTTCACACAAAATATTCAAAAGCAAAGCATCCATTCAGGCAATGGATAAAGCCGCTACCACTTCTACCTCAGTGTTGAATTTTTGTGTAGCCTGTATAAACAAACAAAGCTTAAATCACCTGACCCATTAATTACTTACATATGGCAGTATAAACTAAGAATTGTATAGTGTAGAAAAGGCAATTCATCCAGTAGACCGGTTTCGTCCTTATTGCGAACTCATCACGTACAGGCCAGAATTTGCCGCGGACAGACCTCGATCCTGGACATGTCTGCTTTGGAATCTGGTGCTCTAACTATTAAGCCACCCTGTCGCACACTACAAATAATTTATATAGTAAATGTTATCACCAACTGCGCAACCAATGTTCGTTTAATTATATAAATGTTCATGTCAATACCACTTCCCCATGTAGTGTGGTGTCTGATGAGTAATGACAGATTTGGGGAAGGTAGTTGAAACGTTACGGTAAATGGATGGAATACCAGCTCCACATATATTAAAAATAGATTTAACAAGTTATATTAGTTAGTATATAACTGAAAATTGTGTGCAGTGTAGTGTGCGGCAGGATGGCTCAGTTGTTAGAGCACCGGATTCCGAAGCAGGCGTGCCCAGGTTCGAATCCTGTCCGCGCCAAATTCTGGTCAGTACGTGATGAGATCCCAATACGGATAAAAACGGTCTACTGGATGAATTACCTTTTCTACACTATACAATTCTTAGCTTAGACTGACATATGTAAGTAATTAATAATTGGTCAGTTGTTTATATCATGTTTGCGAATTTGAATATAGTAATTGTTACCTCCGCCCGCACAACCGATGTTCGTTTAAAGCTTTACTCCATCTTGTTCCTATTCGTTATGCACTGCTCGGCAGAGTAAAGCTATAGAGGATGAATTAATATATATGAAAATGATTATAAGATATTGTCTACATAGAAACAGAATAGTTTAAATGGGACCAGAAAGATAAGTTAAGGTCAGCATTGACAAAATTTATAATCTCATGTACACATGCGGTTTGAACTGACCGGGGTCTCATCGGTGAGCACTAGTATTACGCAATATACATATTGTATATTCGGTCAAAAAATATGGAACATGTCGGCAGTACGGTCTCCCAGAAAAATGTGATTTCAAGCCGTAACGGAGTTAACGTCATATAAAGTATTAGACAATGCAACTTCAAATCCAATTCAACAAACATATATAATGTTTACCGAGTCTGTAAAGACAACTAATGTAAAAATGTCCAATGGTGCGAGCTCAATGGCATTAATGATATTTAAACGAAAATTTGTTGCGCGAGCAGTGAAAACATTTTCTATAATCAAGATTGCGAACTTCATATAAACACCGGACCCATTAAGTACATACATTTGCCAAAAAAACTAAGAATTTTAAAATGTAGAAAAGGCAATTCATCCGGTAGACTGCTTTCGTCCTTATTGGGAAATCATTAGGTACTGGCCAGAGTTTGCCGTGAACTGGGCTCGAATCTGAGCACGTCTGCTTCGGAATCTGGTGCACTAATCACTGAGCCACTCTGCCGCAAACTACACACAATTTTTAATCATATAATAACTAATAATAGTTTAAATTTCACCAAAATGGACAATTATTACTACCACTGATCAAATATTTCTCTGGAAATTCTACTCAATTCGGACGCGACCAACATCATTTGTCACATTTCGCTGTAATCCTGACATCATTCAATTTAAAAGAATAAGAGTTATTTATCGTTTGCTGCTGAGAATTTATATATATATATACATATATATTTATATATATAGAGGGAGAGAGAGATAAATTGAAGTAAAGGAACAACCAACCAATTGCGCGCACACACACACACACACATATATATATATATATATATATATATATATATATATATATATTTCAATGGAAGAAAAACTTACTAACAAAGTGAATAATGGCCATTTATTTCAAGGACTATAAACTTTAAGCTTTACAATTTCATTTCTATACATTCTGGGTTTTTTTATTTGATAATGTGAGCGGCAGCAAATCTGACATGGTTTTACTTCTATTTCCTGTTTTGGCTTATTTGTAAGTGTGTATACGGTTGTGTCTGTGTGTGTGCCAGTTTGCATGTAAAGTTCATTCTCGTTGTATTGCAAAGTGATGTCTGAGTTCTGGTCATTATTGTATTGATGGTTTGATAGTCAACCATCTGTTCGCATTGTTTGCTGTTATATTTGCGAGTGGTATTTTTCCGAATGTAGTCTTTCTTTTCTCCACTTTGCACAAATTTGTTTTCTTCACTTAGTATCAGCGCAACTGCGGAATGCTGTGTTAAAGGCTCATATTAGAGTTAAATACTGTTTGTTGCGAAGAGCTAATATATATGCAAGTATGTATCAGGTGTTGCGAACCTAGTAACAAATTATTTCAGTTGTGACCGGAAGGATAAACCAAAGGCAGCATGAACGGCAAGTATAATCTCATTCACATTCGTTTTGTGCTTACTGGCGACTCATCAGTAGGAGACGGTATTACGCCCTTTAACCACTATATATTTGGTAGAAGAATGTGGAATAATAGGACGGTACAATCTCCTAGACGAATGTGTAAACCTGCAATAGTGAAGCTAACATAATATAAAGTCTACGACAATGCGACTTCAACGCTAACTCACACTATATAATACATATACCGAGTCTGTAAAGGATACTAACACTATGGCTATTGTGTTAGTAACCGATATCAACATTGTAGTACCGAAAAGGTACGCGGTATTATCACTATGGTTTCCGAGTCGGTGCATGATACCAACCTGATGGATTATATATTGTGAGTTAGCGTTGAAGTCGCATTGTCATAAACGCTCATATTGTTTGGAAATTTCTGTCACCGTATGTGCATCTGTTTTTTCCTCTTCAATTTGTTATTAATATTAGGTAGTGTCAAGATCACGTGGGCACTAATAAATAGAAATATCTCATCGAAAGATTTAAAAATACGAAAGTATATCATTTAGATTAGACCCATTGCATAAAAGTTTTCCAGTTGAACCAGTGGACTGTTGCCTATATGAATTCAATAAGAAAGGTTTATTTGGCGATATCTCCTCCTTTGGAGGAGAATGTTGGGAGAAGTTATTCTTTTTTAGAAAATTTACAAAATTTACAAATCAATTGCCAAAGGGTCTTAGAGAAACGTCTCCATCTAAGATGTCTTTTAAATATTTATGTACTGCACTAGAAAAAATCTACGATCCTGCTGTAATTTTTAATTTTAATTAAGATAATACTTACTCATGATTGAATAAAAGTCAAGGATAATTTTGATCAGCGGCATGTCTTTGCTGAGGTGTTATTTCCACTTTCTGTATTACTAAAATTGAAATGTTATGCATTATATCATCATGTTAGTCAACAATGCATACAACCAATTGCCATTTATGGTTCTCATTGTTTTGCATAATGTTACACTCGAGTTGCACCTTAATTTTTCCTATTTTGATGACGTATCTATTACTCTTTATATACTAAATTATGGTACAAATGCAATTAATTAATAAGACCGTTTATTTCTATATCATAATAAATATTTCCAAATTGATATGACGTATGCAGTGATATTACAGCCGAACTTTATGATGTTGATATATTGTACAGTATAACTAGAGAGATTTACCTATCTATATGAGACTAATTGCACATATTTATGTGATTTGATAACCTTTTTATAAGGTACAGTTTCCCATTTTATTATCTATTTGATGGAACATGTGTGGTTTGAATCCAAATAAAGATATTCTATTCTATTCAATTCGATTGAATGTTTGTTGAGTCTGGTCGAGGGCGTGTATTTGATGAAATTTATTTTTCTTTACGTACACGGAAAGGATGCTATGAACATGCAATATATAACAAAAATATTTAATTGAATGATGTCATGATTATTGCGCAATCTGATAGCTCATATCGATCAAGACCAACGTGTCTGGACTTGCTGTAATAACATTAGTTAAGAAGTAATTGGACTTTTTAATTTGAGTAAATTTTAGACTATTTGAAACCAGTTGTGGGACAGCCCGAAGAGCTTAACATTTTAAAAACTTTGCGTTGGGTACACTTTACAGGCTTAGTCTATAATATATATATATATATATATATATATATATATTGTGAGTTGCTATGATTTCGTATTGTAGAAGTCTTCAAATAAATTGCTTGAATACACATTCGCATAAGAGATTGAACCGTCCAGCTATCCTAGATTGCTTGACCAGTACGCTTGAAACGCATTTGTACATTGGATTGTATCTGAAACTTATACTGACTTTGTATTATCATTCTACTTCTAATTTAACTAATATTTTACTAGGTACGCACTACCTAATACACAAAATCATAAATATTTTACAAAATTTTTAACAATAAATGTTTCATAAATAATTAAAATAACATTTTACACATTGTTTATTTTAGTAAAGAGCAGTAATTGAAACGCTGGAATTTATATTTGGTTTATTTTAGTCGGGGAATTTCTCCCGGTCGTTATCAGCCTCAGTTTGGTTATACTCCTTATGTCATTTGACCAATTCTGCTTTTCAGTTTTGATATACTTTCAGAAAATCCTCTATGCCATTAATCTCAGTATATGCTTTCATTTGAGTCGTTTATTTCACATTTAGTAGCCTTCTATTATGTGAAGTCAAGCACCATTTTTTTGTTTTCGTTTGTGATCCAATTATTTGAAGCCCTCTTCAAATCAGAGGACACGTAGCGCTTAGACTTGACGCTTCTATTTTTGGTTGGAGAACTCCCACAAATCAATCTACCTGGCTAGAGACACAATCAAGAAACGTAAAGTTACTATCAGTAGGCCTGAAGATAAAATCAACAGCTGTTCATATACAGGCTTGAATATCGAATCTCTTAGCTGTGTGCTATATTCGTTTTACATTGCCAATAAGACTCTACTCACACCATTTACCAAACATAATAGACTAATGTAGAGAAACATAGAATTTTATTTAAATCAAGTTTGCGAACTTGAAGTAAACACCAATCCCGTTGTATTTATCCAGTCTTCAAACAGCATATCTAATTTTTCTTTCCATGCATACGCAATGCGTTGCGATCATTGCTGGTCAGTTTTCGGTTGTACTTTGATGATGATCATGGAAGGTCGAAACGCGTCAGTGCGTTGCGGATGGCGGCAGTTTTGCTATGTTCTTCGATGATTGGTAAAATCAAATGAGATTGGTGTTCACTTAAAGCTGGCAAACTTGATTTAAAGAATTATAACCAACACACTTGCAATCAATTATGGCTCAACGCAGACTTGTTTCCAATTCAGCTCTTTTAACATATCATTTCCTATGAGATTTTGTGCACTCCTTTGCCAAATTTTAACTCCAATTGTATTCAACGAACGAGGAAGAAATTCGAACGTGAATTGGCTTCGACAACCACTTGGGACAATTATCGGCACAGCTTAATGTAACATCGAATTATGTAGAAGAATTTAGAATACATTTTGTGCAGTCATATCTGTTAGAATTGCCACTTCAAACTGAGGACCTAAATCGGCTTTGACTTTGGGCGTTTCAACAATGTCTACGTGCACATGCAAAATGAATAAATTCTGGCCATTACATGATGAGTTCCCAATAAGAACGAAAACGGTCTACTGGATGAATTGCCTTATCCAAACAATAAAATTATTAGCTAATACTGACATGCATGTAAGTAATTAATGGGTCAGGTGTTTATATCAAGACCGCAACCTTGATTATAATAATTGTTATCACCAGCCGCGCAACCAATGTTCGTTTAATTATATAAATGTTCATTTCAATACCACTTCCCCATGTAGTGTGGTGTTTGTTCAGTAATGACAGATTGGGCATGGTTAGTTGGAACTTTGGGTCTAAATGGATGCCATATGAGCCCCACCTAAAGGAAAAATTGACTAACCAAGTTACATTAGTTAGTATATAACTGAAAATTGTGTGCAGTGTAGTGTGCGGCAGGATGGCTCGTTGGTTAGAGCACCAGATTCCGAAGCAGATGTGCCCAGGTTCGAGCCCTGTCCGCGGAAAATTCTGTGAAGTACGTGATGAGTTCCCAATAAGGACGAAACCGGTCTACTGGATGAATTGCCTTTTCTACACTATACAATTCCTAGTTTATACTGACATATGTAAGTAAATAATGGGTCAGGTGTTTATATCAAGACCGTAACCTTGATTATAATAATCCGATCGAATGTTTGTTGAGTCTGGTCTAGATGTTGTGTGGACTTGCCTGGATGCTTGTAAATTGGTCTTGGGTTTTGTGATTCTTGGCCAGTCGATTAAAACTTCATGTGGATAAGTCTTTTTAATTTATATGCCGGGCGCTTATTGTTTTATACATAGAGCTTTATATATATGTTGTATATATATATATATATATATATATATATATATATATATATATTAAATACAAGCAACCTTGATTTACATACCGGTCAAAATATTAAAATTATGTTTGCGTACTTCGCCTGTGCTACATTATGTATATCCTATCGCACAACGAGGGTTACCTGATTTGTGCTTAAGCCATCATCCCGCTGTTGTTGCCGATGGCGATTTGATTGACTAGGCCATGTCGACAGCGCATCAAGACGCACGGTTTGTCCGCTTGTAGCCGGTTTTGTGAATAACGCTGTAGCATTTCACGCGTTGTGATGCTTGTTGAATAGTTCTCTCCAGTGGGTCATCAAATGGTTTCAACAGGAGCATAACATCTGCAATAAAATGTAATGTTCCATTTAACCTTATGTAAAAAACAGATATCTGCACGATTGCATGATCATTCGTGAATTGACGCATATTTTATTACTCCTTCACAGTTTTATGTACCTTTACGTATATATATATATATATATATATATATATATATATATATATATATATTAAAAAGATGCCCAAGAGGAAATGTCTACATACGTATCTATCTGCAAGCAAGTAAATATTCATAAAAAGTTTGTAAACGTTTCGTGAAACAACTAAAATAAATTGTTCGTCAAAGTTCAAACACTTTCTGGCCTTACGGCAGAAGTTTACTTGATGACTTCTGTGCAATCAATTAACACTAAAACTGAAGTGTGAAGAGAAACTTAGGCTGCCTGTTAGCAAGCAAATTTTTCTAGAGAAACTGCTATCTGCTTTTACTGTGTATGGACTGGAATCAAAGCAATATTTGCAACTGTGCACCAATCATATTTTTCCGTGGTACAAATTTTCTCTCTATGATATATATATATATATATATATATATATATATATATATATATATATATATATATATTCAGTAAAATCTAAAAATTAAAAAATCTAATTTATCAAGTAGATCGCTTTCGGCATCAGTGTGCACTCATCAAGTACTTGCCAGAATTACCTCAGTCAGGGTTCGAAGCAGAGTTGTTTTGCTTGAGAGTCCAGCAACTCATCGACTCTGTCAACAAAGTTGCAATGCCCGTTACAAACGAAGGTATTTTTAGCACTTCCTTGCCTTAGGTGAATAGTTAATTTTTTTTTTTTTTTTTTTTTTTTTTTTTTTTTTTTTTTTTTTTTTTTTTTTTTTTTTTTTTTTTTTTTTTTTTTTTTTTTTTTTTTTTTTTTTTTTTTTTTCCGTTAATGTCGATATCAAATATTATTTACCAATATACATGCGCAAGTTGTCGATCAACTTACGTAGGCCGATCGACCAGTCGGTTAATTACTCGAATGAGAGAACATTGCAACTTGAACGCCTGTTTTAAATCAAATGGTGAACACACGTCTGCTATTGCGCAACACATCATCGAAACATCGCACGTATGTTCTCCAGACGTAGCATTCAAAGTAATTACTAAATGCAAAACAAAAGGGAGCTAGCCACATACGAAACCTTATGGATAAACAAATTGCAGCCGGATTTATGTAAGCAGAAGAAGCACGTACAAGCATTGAGCTTGAACTGGATGTGACGCACGCAATTTGATTGGTTTTATTTTTCACACTTGCTTTGTTCACATATTTCTATCTTGTTTTGCTTTCCAATTTATATATAAAGATATGTTCATGAGTAGATATTTGAGAAGACCATGCGAAAGAAAAATTTTCTTATATCTGATAAAATTTCTTTTTGTTTTTGCACATAAAAAGGGTACAATGAATTTTATTAAAGCTCGCATTTCAAAAGAATATATATATATATATATATATATATATATATATATATATATATATATATATATATATATATATATATATATATATATATATATATTACACAGTTTATTTCTATTTAGGAAGAAAAAACACCTTAATAGCAATGTGGATAAAGGTAATTTATTTCGAGATTACTAAACATCGCTCTACAATCTTTCATTTATATGCATTCTGGGTTTTAAATTGATTATGCTGGTGGCAACAATTCTGACTCTCTTTTACCTCTATTTCTTGTTTTGGCTGATTGGTAAGTGTGTATGCGTTTGTGTTTTTGTGTTCTTGGTCGCATGTAAAGGTCATTCTCGCTGTATTGCAAAGTGATGCCTGAGATCTGGTCATTTTTGTATTGGTGACTTGAGTATTTCAATGAAAGATTGTAGAGCGATGCTTAGTAATCTTGAAATTGATGGTCTTTATCCACTTTGTTATTATTGTGTTTTTTCTTCCTAATTAGATATATACTGTGTAATATTTGAAGGCAATGGGCATAATAAAGATATATGAATATGCTTAGTTCTAGATACTTAAGTAGAAATTGAGAAAGAAACGATTATTTGTAGTAAAATAATTTCTTTTTATCGTTACACATGAGATTGTTACGATGTAATTTATAAAAGCTCACATTCCAAAAGGATGAGTGATGTTGATATGATATTATTTTAGAATTTTTTATTATTAAATTATTATTAATATTATTATTATTATTATTATTATTATTATTATTATTATTATTATTATTAAATATACATTACCATAACTGGTCCGTTCATAATAAAACTATATATTCCGCAAATGGCATATTGTTATTAGTAATAAATGTTTATAATATTTTAATAATTAATTAGCATTCATGTAATTTCTAGGTTTTAACATCAATCCACTTATTAACTTTGTTGACTTACTTCGATTGTCATAGATTTTAAAGACCTTTCAAGACTCAATAGTACACTTATTTTTTAGTTTGCGTTTTTCTTTTGCATAATAATAAATAGATACTTTAAGGTAAACTTATGTACAATGATTATCGAATGATGTTTTTATTTGCGAACCTGGATTAATTGAAATTACCTGATCTGCGTTTTGACTAAAGCAGCTTTCATTGTTCCAGTAGTTTTCTTTTGATAAAATATTTCGGCCTAACTTACCGTAGGCCTTCATCAGTTGCAATCTGCCTCAAAAGTTTAACGAACTTGTTAGGCGGATTGTAACTGATGAAGACCTACGGTAATTTAGACCGAAATATTTTATCAAAAGTAAACTACTGGAACAATGAAAGCTGCGTTAGGCAAAACGCAGATCAGATAACTTATGTACAAATTTATATTAAATTGTGTCCACATATACCAGATTTAGCAAACTATTATTCGGTGTAAATTACAAATTTTGCCATAGAAGCATTTTTATTGGATTTCTAGTTAGAGAAATCCGCAAATGAGCTAGCGGTTCACGGATTCAAATGAGGCACATAGGACTTGGTTGTTGATTGATTTTTTTGCAAAATAGGACGGATGATATATGCCTGCTTTTTAATGCGTACCTGTAGTTTAAAGAACAATGGCATAGACTATTCGACAAAATTTAAATTTATAAAGCTCAACTGACCAAATTGATTCGAATTCTGACAATTTCTGAGATACTCTGGTGGCAAGTTAGAACTTTGTGAAGAGGATGAAAGAGTGAGCGAGAGGAAAGATCTAATGAAAGGTAGTCCACTTAAAAATAAGGAAAATTGCCTGGGAACACGAAACTACGTTTTAGTGAACTCTTCAGCCATTCCGGCTTTGATAAGACGCATGAATTATCTAGCCCAATCAATATGTGCGACTGGTGTAGAACTATAATTGGTTTTCATCTCAAGTTTGTGAACTTGATCAAAAGACATATTATCCTCAACAGCATAATCAATATTTGTTTAATCTCTTTACATTTTGCGTGCAGACTTTTATTTAGTCTGCACTAAAGGTAACAAAATTCTACAATTTGCCCGCCTCGGTCTTTTCGGCTAAGATTGCCAAAGACATGAAATGAATAATTGCTAAAAAGAGATTCCATTACAAATGAAAATGATTCCATTTTTAACTAATCAGTCAATAATTACCGCTTTCTAACCAGATCGCAGGTGGGAACATGTAGTTTAATTTGTCGGCTATTCCGGTTGCTACTGGATTTTCTTTGTCCTATTTTTCTTTTCTTACGTAACACCGAGTATCTTTTAAAGTGATAAGAAAATCTGTGCATGCAAAACGTAGTACTTCTGCATAGATTCATAGTTTATTGTGGGTGGAGCGTCAAGAGGCCCCAATCCATTGCTAAGTCTCCGAGCCAATCAGTTCTATGTTGTCGCTTTTTTATGTAAACACATCAGAAAACCTCGGTATGAAACGTTGATTGCATTGATCGGACACCGTTTAAGTAAGTCAATTTCACTTCATGGTCGCCATGACATCAAGGAAACTCTGATGGATTTCTGACACCCCTGGAATACCAGGTCAGATGCTACTATCCGTGATATCGGTCACTTGAGCCCTCTACTCTGATCAAGTTCACGTGCATCGTGGGTACATTTGTTTATAATTAATATTTCTGATCTACTTCATTGCATTCCAAGTTTACTTGACGTTTACATCACCACAAATAAAATGTAGGTGCACCGTATTGTGGCAGAAACAAGTTGGGCGCGTGGTAGCTAAAACACGGCTAAGATGCATTTCATGACGCGCGAAGCTGGTGTCATGGATCAGCTCGCCTTCTGGTCAACTAATCAGTAAAAATCAGTAAAAATGCCACGTCTTCTGTTTGTGCGATCAATAAACTCGCATAACGAATGATAAGTGGCAATAAATAATAGGAAGGTAGCACATACCAATGTTGGCTATTGCTACCTTATTGTTGAGCTTCAATGCAGCTCTACTGACGTGTAAGGCTTTAGAATCTTTTTATTTTTAAACAAGAAAACCGTCGTTCTATCCAGTCTTAGCACTATTTCATTAGGAAGGCCAAATACGGTGTTTTAATCGATAAGACTGTATGAAAGCTAAAACTGCCACAGCGATCTTTTACCGAGCACAATAATCAAATGTGCTTATTATAAAATGATTTTGCATTTACTGAAAACAAGTGTTTAATTCCACTAACGGACCTTCTTCTTTTCATTTTGTACATTTGTGCAGTCCGATGGCTTCCTTGAAAGCCGATTTTAGCCAGATCAGTCCACAACCATTTGAAATCTGCTTGGGCTGCGTGACTAGTTCACGCGACATGGATTTCATGAAAAATGTCATATTGACAAACGGGCAAAATGAATTCAAAGTTCACGGCCTTCTGTTTGCTGCCATGTCTTCGTTTATTTCCAATGTGTTACAGGAGTGCGGAAAGAGTTCATCACCGCCGTTTACCGTGAACTTGGAAAGTATTGACAGTAAAACTCTACAAACGATTGTCAGCTTTGCATATCAAAATGAGCATAATGTTGTCAAGGAGAAATTGACCAACCAGCAATACGTGTTATTGCATGCTGCGGCCTGCAAATTCCAAATGCCTGCTTTGATCAACGCGTGCGCAGAGAAAATTTGCAGCGTTCTTGCCGACAGTGTAGAACTGCCAGTCGAACTAATCGGCTCGGCACTCCAGAATTGTATGAACCCAAATTGCGATGCGCGCTTTGCTGCCGGTGTCATGCAAAAGGTCGGGCAACAACCAAAAACGTATTCTGGTTACTTTTCTAAGTTTGATGCCGAAAGTCTCGTCCGTGTTTTGTGCTTAGGCGGTCTTTACCTGCCCTCATCTGAAGGCACTTCTATTGCTACAGGCGACGATTTTATAACACAAGTTTTGAACTTTGCAAGTCGCAATTGTCCCCAGCTAAATGAATCAGGCAAAAGTCCGACTGAACTAAAAGAAGAATTAAAGAAAGCCCAACTGTTAAATCGACACAGTTTGTACTTTGGTTTTCCAATAGAATTATGCATGGCAAATGAGCTTATTTCAGCACACCCAGATGACTGGAACTACTGTCGA
>JAQBSW010010577.1:0-23626 GCA_029291075.1 Eudiplozoon nipponicum | reverse complement strand
ATGTCTTTCATTGTTTTTCGCTCAGAAATGGTCGGCGTTGGCGATATCATTTACGGTAATTGCAGTTCTCGTCATAACGGGGGCTGTTATATTCCTTGGCGTCAAAATGTTCAGAACTGGCGCGTATACCAGATTTATTAATCCAGTAAGTTAACTGAGCATGTATTGAGCAAGTACTTTTTCAATTATAATTCACCTTGTAAATTTTCTGCCACATGTTGTCTCATGAACGAGTTTTACTTACAATAACGATTTTCATGTGGATTATTTTTTCGTAGGAAATTTATATGAACGTTTACTTTTAAATTTTCTTTGAATATATTGGTCTTTTTGATAAAAAAATCATGAGAAGCGCAGTCGATAACCTGAGAAAATCTTATGCTTTCCATATCAGCAGTTTTAGTTAGATTATTGAATACAGAAGTTGAACAGCTTAAATTTCCTTTCAAGTAAAATATACACCAGTCTAATCTGATTAAGATCCACATCCTATTTTCAATAATATATATGAACACGGAAGTTTGTTACGCATTTGTACGTGCGACTGACGGTAGTTTTGCTATTTTATTCAAAAACTGGTTAAATACAATGGAATTGGTGTTCACCTCTAAAATTTGATTCAGAAAACTGTTATCACCAGCCTCGAAATAAAAGATAGCTTAATTGCATATTATATACATATATACATATGTACATATATACATATATACATATATACATATATACATATATACACATATACATATATACATATTTACATACATATATATATATATATATATATATATATATATATATATATATATATATATATATATATATAAATTCATTGTACCCTTTTTATGTGCAAAAACAAAAAGAAATTTTATCAGATATAAGAAAATTTTCTTTCGCATGGTCTTCTCAAATATCTATTCATGAACATATCTTTATATATAAATTGGAAAGCAAAACAAGATAGAAATATGTGAACAAAGAGAGTGTGAAAAATAGAAACCAATCAAATTGTGTGCGTCACATCCAGTTCAAGCTCAATGCTTGTACGTGCTTCTTCTGCTTACATAAATCCGGCTGCAATTTGTTTATCCATATGGCTTCGTATGTGGCTAGCTCCCTTTTGTTTTTGGATTTAGTAATTACTTTGAATGCTACGTCTGGAGAACATAGTGTGATGTTTCGATGATGTGTTGCGCAATAGAAGACGTGTATTCACCATTTGATTTAAAACAGGCGTTCAAGTTGCAATGTTCTCTCATTCGAGTAATTAACCGTCTGGTCGATCGGCTTACGTAAGTTGATCGACAACTTGCGCATGTATATTGGTAAATAATATTTGATATCGACATTAACGGCTGTTTTTCCTTGATTGCTGGTAAAGGCAAGTGTGTTACCCTAAATAACACTCGTAGTTTGGCTGCATTAAATGTGCGTGTCAATGCTGTTTCAACTTTCTTTTGTGCCATTCGGGAAACTGCATCCCCCTTAAATGGGATGTTTAGGTAGACGGTTTTCTTTTCTGGCCCATAGTACGTCTGTTTCTGGTTAACTCCCATTTAATAATTGATTCAATTAATTGTCTTGGATAGCCATTAGACATTAAATAGTTAATTGTTTTATTATATTCATTTTCTTTAGAATCTTGACTAACCAACCTGTCAATTCTTGAAAAGCAACTACGAACTGTTGATAATTTATATTGAAATGGCACAAAACTGCTGTAATGCAAATACTGTGCAGACCATGTTGGTTTATGGTAAATTGTTCTGTTTAATTTACCATTAGTTTCCTTCTTTAATAGTAATTCTAGGAAAGGCAGACAGTCATCTTTCTCGTGCTGTGACGTGAAGATGATATTCTTATGTGCTTTGTTGAAACTTTGAAGCAATGGTCGTGATTGCGACATGTTCTTAAGTACAAGAAATATATCATCCACGTACCGTATATATTGAGCACATTTACTTATGTCACTCTTTAATGGTGTATTTTCTAGGTGCCCTAGAAAAATCTCAGCCATCACTGGAGATAAAAGGCTTCCCATTGGCACACCATCAGTCTGTTTTTGGGTGCTTCCATTTAAATGAAACCGTACGTAGTTCGTGCATAATAAGATAAGCTTGCGTAGAGTGTGACCTGGCACCGGCGATGGTAATATATCGTGTTCTACCGCTTTGACTATAATGTCAATGGTTTCATCAATTGGAACATTTGTAAACAAAGACGTAACATCAAAAGATACCATAATCTTGTTTTTAACATTTATATCTTGAATTTTGTTTATAAACTCAAACGAATCGGCAACCGAATGATTACCTAGTAGTTTACGTAATGGTTCAAGTAAACGAAATCTTACAAGGTTGGCGTATTCTAAAATTGAGCAGTTGAAGGAAGATGAAGCAGTGCTACAGGCAAGAATTGGGTGTATATCTTGTGTATTAGATGAACTAAGTCTTTTTGCAAGAAGGAAATTTTTTATGTTTTTGCCGACAGTTATGAGGAAAGATAAAGCAAGAATTTTGAGCAAATTGAAAAAAGATGTAAAATCTGGAGTTTTGTGTGATTTAATAACGACCGATCTTGATAAGCGTGTGCTTAACTTATCAAAAGTGCCAATCGATCAGCTAACAATGGAGGCACTATCGATGGGCCAACATTAAATGCGATGTTGATTTTGAGGCAGCATTTGGATTGTTATATGAACAAACAGCTGACTTGGAGCCTACCAGTATTGATTATAAAAATTGGTTCAAGTCTACACTAGTTGATCAGGCTTTACATCTGAACTCGTCTAAATGCACAGAGCAGCATGCGTTGACAAAGCAGCATCTAAATGCACTTAGAAGTATCAGCAGAAATGCAGACATCAAAATACTACGCGCTGATAAAGGAAAGAGCGTAGTTATAATGGAAAAATCTGACTACGTACAAAAGATGGAAAACGTGTTAAAGGACAATACAAAATTCACATGTCTAGACGATAAATCAGATGAAATAGACAAGGTGGAGCGCAAAGTAATAAATGAAATTAAGATTTTGACAGATGCCGGTTTTATTGATGAGGCCACCGCACAGAAGCTCAAGCCAGTTGGATCATCTACACCAATTTAATTCAGCCAAACTACGAGTGTTATTTAGGGTAACACACTTGCCTTTACCAGCAATCAGAGAGAAACAACCGTTAATTTCGATATCAAATATTATTTACCAATATACATGCGCAAGTTGTCGATCAAGTTACGTAGGCCGATCGACCAGACGGTTAATTACTCGAATGAGAGAACATTGCAACTTGAACGCCTGTTTTAAATCAAATGGTGTATACACGTCTGCTATTGCGCAACACATCATCGAAACAACGCACGTATGTTCTCCAGACGTAGCATTCAAAGTAATTACTAAATGCAAAAACAAAAAAGGAGCTAGCCACATACGAAGCCTTATGGATAAACAAATTGCAGCCGGATTTATGTAAGCAGAAGAAGAACGTACAAGCATTGAGCTTGAACTGGATGTGACGCATGCAATTTGATTGGTTTCTATTTTTCACACTCTCTCTATGTTCACATATTTCTATCTTGTTTTGATTTCCAATTTATATACAAATATATGTTCATTAGTAGATATTTGATACACCATACAAGAACAATGTAACCAACAACAATTTACTAGTATCCAGGCAAGACGAAACAGGCCCTCGACTAGAATCAACAAACATTTAATCGGATTGTCAACACACTGAAGAGGAAATAACAGAGGCGCATACGGTGACAGAAGTTTCCAAACAATATGATCGTTCAACACTTCAATCCACACTGGCGCTGTTACCATGTGCAAAATACAAATTTTGCGCAACAAGGTGAAACGATTAACAATTCTTTAAATCAAGTTTGCGTGCTTGAAGTAAACACCAATCCCATTGTATTTAACCAGTCATCGAACAACATAACAAAACTACCGCCAGCTGCAACGCACTGACGCGTTTCCACCTTCCATGATCATCATCAGAGTACGACGGCAAACTGACTATCGAGGATCAAACCGCATTGAATATATAAGGAAATCAAATTTAGATATGCGGCTCTCACCTCTAGCAGTCTTGCATACATTGAACTTGACTGGAAATGTCGGCTGCACAATTTCTATGCAGTCACGAACATTAACTGTTTGCAGCTTTTGCCACATATACATATATAGGCAATACAATTTAAACAATAATTGATTGCGCGGGTCGTGGTAACAATGCTTTAAATCAAGTTTGCGAGCTTGAAGTAAACACCAACCCCTTTGTATTTAACCAGTCGTAGAATAAAATTACAAAACTACCGCCAAATCCATATATGCGGTATGATCATCTAGTTTAGAACACTTAAGTTCCTCTGAACTAGCATTTAAACTACATTCCTTAATTCCACTTGCTTACTGCTGTGTATCCTCAAAATTTAATAAACCAGCCATAATATTATGATTGAATTTCTTGCAATTTATATATTATATCAATTAAGCTTTCCGGGTTACGCTGATTAGCTTAGTGTGCATTTGTGTCGCATAAAGATATTAGGCATGTTTTAGCAAGACTCACCTTTCAAATGGTGTTTATTCTAAATATGAGAACTGAAGATGATGCGTGCATCGCCTGTCAAATTATATCCCTGGAAAATGTAACTAACATTGCATTTAACTTCCAGGATGCCTGTATATGCTTTTTCCTAATTTAATCTAACCAGCAATAATAACTGTTTGGGCGAAACCCAACTCATTACTTTAAGGAAAATTAAATTTCCGGATGTAATTTGCATTAGTTAGCCTTAGAATGATCTCGATGCCTGTTTTAACGAAACACTTCGTATAAGCGAAAAATTACTAAATATCTATTTTTATTTATGTGTTTATGCTATTTATTATTATAATGCACTACTTTCTTCTTTCATTTTTAGGCCACATCATTATCTGTCCACACAATGCGTTGGAAAAGTGGTGACGACACTAATCGTCTTGTACTCGAAAACACCGATAATGAAAACGAAACATAACTTTTGAGGGTACACTGAAACAATGTGCAACATTGGCTATCATCAACTTTCTTCTTCGCTGTCATCTGATAAAAAATTTTGTCTCCTCGAATACTGCCGCGACTATTTTTCCTTCGTCACAATCTATTAGCTCATTATTATTATTATTGTCTAGAGGAAATTGTCCGTCTTGAGTGCATTGTTAATAAAAAACCACCATTAATTAATGCCAGGATAATATTGTTAAACTTTGTTTGCCAAATATAATTTTGGAAAAGCCACGGTTTTCAGTTGACAAAAACACACGCCTTCCAAATATACTTGATCAATCACAATTTAGATGGGTAATAATCTAGTTTTCAAAATGGCAGTTGTAAAGAAATATTATCGCGCCAGATAAAATTTTGCTGTTTAATTTTTTTTCGAAATATTTTCTTTATAAAGCGTGAATGCACAATGAAAAATACTAAGCGTTCTGAATTGGAAGCTATTTTCTAATGAAGACATGTTTTGAACTTATACTATCAGGATATCGAATTTATTTTACATTTATTGCTAATCTAATTGATCACAATAATGCTATTTTTAAATTTAAACAAATGGGAGAATGAATATGATAAATAGGCAACATGAACACTACAACTTGTAACCTTATTTACTATGCATTTGAATGGAGGTTGACGAGACAAATTGTTGGTGAATTAAAATTATGCGCCAAATAAATCTGCTCAAATTTTATTACATTCCATTATATGACTGTAACTTCCATGTCATGAACATTTGTATTTCCGCTTTGTATTAA
Organism: Eudiplozoon nipponicum; assembly: GCA_029291075.1. Taxonomy (NCBI): domain Eukaryota; kingdom Metazoa; phylum Platyhelminthes; class Monogenea; order Mazocraeidea; family Diplozoidae; genus Eudiplozoon; species Eudiplozoon nipponicum. Next base: position 17,818 of record JAQBSW010010577.1, on the reverse strand, counting down.
TAAATTAATGTATTTTTGTACCTTCATAATGCAGTCTGTTAGCTTATCGGTATTAATGCAGAGCAAATTTTTCGTTCCACTAAATACTAACGAAATTTATATTTAATTCACGAGGCTGACTTTGACGCTGCGCTAGAGCAAATTAGCTGGTTATTTTTCATCGGTTTAAACCATAAATTGCGCGAAATTCTGTGGGAACTCAAAGACGGATGTATTAATTCTTGTGCCCCTGAAATGTTACTGCTTAAGAAGCACTGGGCAAAATTCACAGATCAATGAATTCAGAAGCAAAGACTTTGGTAGCAGGATTTATATTCCCATAATTTGATTTTCAGAAATTGTGAATTGTGAATTAAGCCTCGGCACAGTTGTAATCAATCGCAATGTTTTCGTAAGGTTTCCCATCAAATTCTGATATAAGTGTAAGTTTGTATGAAAAGATTTCATTGTATTAATTAAAATTCAGAAAAGAATTATAGACCTAGGGGAGAATCAATGCGTTCATGAGACACGTTGTGGATATTTGTGTGAAAAAATTATTTTTGGTTGTTTATTTGAGCAACATTTATTATAGGTTGAATTTCATGACTGATGCGAGAGATTGCGGTTCCTACTTCTGAGGCATTTGCTTTTAATCTGCATTTTTGACTTTTAACACAATTGTATGCCTGTTTTCGATATTTTTTGTATTTCTGATGTTGCCTTGCCTTAATGCTGGATTTGCGTAAATGGTGTTGTGGAGAGGTTTATATTGTATCATTTCTGTGAGTTATTTTGATAATTATACCCATAGTAACTAGTCATACTCTCTCTCTCTCTCTCTCTCTCTCTCTCTCTCTCTCTCTAATAATTTGTGTCTAAATTATTATTTCTGTTGGTATTTATACATTTTTTTTGCTTCTTATGTTTATATGGCAGTGAAACATTAGTCACATTTGGCTTTTGTATGACTTTGCATGATGATGATGTTTTCGGTATACTTATCTGTTTACCAAATTCGTTGATACAACAATAACACTAGAAAAGTGCCTTTCCCTAATTTCATGTGCGCATATAAAGCTAATGCTCTTTTTTAATAAAAAATTCTATTAATCTCGGTCACTAGTCGACTTACATACGCCTGTGTACCGTTTTATTTCCGAATACTTCGACCATCATAGGCACGTGGTAATATAAACACAATATGTATTCCATATTGTGTTGAATACTTTTCTATTTATCAAAATGCATTATCCCCTGCATGATGTAAGGATATTTCAGCAAGTGATTTTGATAAAGTTTTTAAAGAAAAAATTCATTTATTTCACATTTTATTTTTGTTTTTATTACCTTAAAACCAGCAAATTTGAACACAATGCTAGTGGAGCTTCTATACATTCCGATCCGATCAATGTTGCCTTATACGTTTCCACACTTCACCGTATAAATAATGCTAAGTGTGTTGGAGCCTTTCTTGCATCAATTATTGCTACTATCCACTGTAGCCCACTTACGCGCAGGTACTAGACATTTGTCAGTAAGCTTCTGTGATAGGTGTTGATCAAAACGTCAACCTACATGTTCTTCTTTCCTATCTATGTAGCTACATTAGCCGATTCATTCAACTGTGCTGATGATGGTCAACTGAAATGACGAGTTGAGACTGATGTTTTGCATCCTCACGTAAAACTCGCAGTTTATTGAGGGTAATATTCAACATCAAATTGACAAATTGACTTTCTTTACACTATTTTATCTTTGAGTGAGCCGGTAAACTACTGCAATATGGAAAAATGGAGCAGAATCTTTCATTATCCTTATATGAAGGCAGCAGCTTTAAGTCCGTATTGACACCAACAAAACACTCGCAGTATTCATTTGTTTGTTCTACCTGGCTGAGTTGGGAAGAATCCTGCGTGCAATTTTATTTTCAGTTGAATTCCTCATAATGTGGTTGACTAGTTTCTTCACAAGGTTTCTCATTTGTTTCGTTGTTGCACAACTTTTAAAATATATTTGTTTGCCCGAGCAGGTTTATTTCACGTGTTAAACACTCCTGTACATGCAGCATTAATTGTTTTCTCTTCCTCCTATTAGTATTTTATGCTACCGTTTAATATACTTGGTTCATCCAAGAATTGTACCAAATTATTTGTGTTATGAAGAGAGAGAAGCGGTGGATCCATGCTTTTGCTATTTGGCTTGCATTGCTCTATAATAAATGCTCATAAATTGTTTTTTTTAAAGTATTGCGAAAATATTAGCTGAAATTCAACCTTTGCAACTTTTCATTGTCACACTTATCTTCAACAAAATGTTTTTCTACGAATGGAATCCGCATATGACAATTTTTCACAGTAGAATCTGTTATATTAGGTCAACTATGCCAACTTTAAAATTCTATTGCATAATTTAGACCATATTGAGTACAAATGTCAAAGATTATACTAGCTGAGTGGTAGTAAAAAGAGGTAAGATATCACGAGCGTCCATTCTTATATCACTCATTTTCTTAATTTGGAAATACTTAGTTAATTGAAAGAAGTTATTGAGTGTGGGCTCGCTTACTTCGCTCATCATTGGCTGAAGTAGGAAACATGCACTATTTAGACGGTATGTATAGCAATGCCTTAACCTTTGATATTATTCTGTAAAATGATTGGATCAGGTCCTTTTTTTAAATTTTCGCTTAAAGTACAAATTACCTTGAGTCGCACTAACTGGCTTGGTCATTAGGATTTCATTGAAAAATTGTTCCGTATTCATTAAACCTATTTTTTCCCATGCGTTCTTTAATACCCCTTTATTACGTACGTAAAATTTAGTTTCTAGGGTCGCGAAGTAGTCTTTCAGCGTTTTACTAATTTGAATTTCTACCGGTCTCAGACTATGTGGCGAATTGCAGCGCTAGAATTAGCACTCTAACATTGTGCAACGCGTAATCTTCTCTCACGGGTCGATAGCCAGATATACTTGTCTATGTTAACTTTTTAGAGGAAGGCTATTTCATACTTTGAAAGTAGTTGAATCCCTTTAGATGCTTAAACATATTGCCCATAATCTTTGAGTATCGCTAATTTATTAAATCTTTTTCATTCAGCTTATCCAGTATATATTTCTGATCAAGGTTTGGACACTTTAAATATCCCTTTAAGTTAAACTTTGCTTCGGAAATTTAACAAAACTCCACGATAAAGTGCTTAAATTTTGGAGGCTTGACAAAGTTATTCCTAAATAATTAAACGGTAAATATAAAAAGATTGTCAGGAAACCAAGAAAAACCAAGCGTCAATTGCCTAAAAGGGCTAAAATACAGAATAATGCTTAAACTGACAAAAGAAGTTACAGTCATCAAATAAGGGAAATTTATAATCAAATTTTAAATATGCACCATGTCGCAGTGTATACTCTTACGATTTGTTTACAAAAGATTGCATTCTTGCATACAAACACAACACGTTCGATGAATAAAAAGCTCTGATATTATTTAATGTTCTCTTGTGGTTTTTATATTTTTGCATAAAATATTTCCTCACATATTCTCACTTGCAGCACTTTTCACATATATACGTCCTGATCGATTGACAATGTGACGCCAATTGAAATATATATATATATATATATATATATATATATATATATATATCTTTCATTATATATCCTGGTTTCATTTGATTATGTGGGTGGCAAAAAATCTGACTCAGTTTAAATTCTTAGTGCGTATGCGAATGTGTCTCTGTTTGTGCCTGTGTGCATTTAAATGTCTTTCTCGTTGTATTGAAAAATGATGTCTGAGATCTAGTAATTCTTGAATTGATGGCCTGAGAGTTAACCAACTGTTCGCACTGTTGGCTGTTACGTGTACGAATGTCGTTTTCTCGTGTGAAGTCTTTCGTATCCCCTTGTTCCGCAATTTTGTTTCCTCGACTTTGTAACAGGCCAAGTGCGGATTGCAATGTTGACTGCTCATATAGTTTCAACATTTCTGTCTCCGTATGTGCAGTTGCTTTTCCCACTGCAGTTTTTTGGCAATCCGATCGAATATTTGTTGAATCTGGTCAAAGGGATGTTTTGTCGTGCTTAGATGCTAGTATATATATATATATATATATATATATATATATATATATATATATATATTCCAGTTTGTGTTTGTGGCTAGCCTTTTCTTGCTTAGTGGACTGTCATAATGTTAACTTTATTTTTAATTCACTTCTTTCGATATTATTATCGAGTCTAAATAAAAATGCCGATTATTATTGATAATAATAATAATAAAAATAATAATAATTAATAATTCAAAATAATTTGTAAGAAAATATGCAGGATCAAAATCCGTCCAATTCACAATATTTAAATGTTCTATTGTACAGCTAGCTTTTATAAAACAGGCTAAATCAAATAAAAAAGGTTTTTATTTTCGCTACTGTTTTCTTGTGCGGAACAATTGATAGCACTCTTAGGTCGATAAAATCTTGAATCCAGGTGAACCGATTTGTGGCCTTGATTGATGCGTTCTAACTTGTCCCTTCATTTTGAAGCCGTCCCTCAGCTGCTTGTCTGAAAATGACGTTGGAACAAGATTTTCTCCTCTTTTCCGAATTTTTGAGACTTAATTTTCAGTCCCACCTTCAGGTTTTACAACTTGTGGCAAGTGTGGTATCCTCATTCAAGAAAGATCTATTAATATTCATTCTGATTCCTAAAGTTTATCGTCTACCCTAATATCCGGTCTTCATACCTATTCTTCTATACTAAAATTTATACACAAGTTTAGCTAATATTTTTCTTTGTGAGCTTAGACGAATTGCCAGTAGTGATGAATAAGTGTCATTATCAAACAGATCTAACCTCATTTTTAAATAAAAATTGTTGTTACGTGTGTGTGTGTGTGTGTTAGTTAACTTTTGAGTGTTTTTAAGATCAGCAGGCAGAATTATTGGTTCTTATGAATGAGTTTGCACTTGATTGATACCAGATTCACACTGCCTAATGGTCGAGACAATATTACCACAAGACGTCAGAAAACGCGCGCATATGTAAGTTTTAGTCAAACAAACAAAATACTGTTCTAGAAACTTTAAATTAATAATCAACCATGAACATTTTACTTAACTTAATAAAATAACCGTAAATAAACTTAATTATCACATCGAAAATATAGTTCTATAGACGAAGAAATGTAATGCCATAAAAATACCCATGTTATAGTGCTTTCTGGAGAGCCGTTCTAAGTAAACTGCCGCCAAAATTGCCATCTTCTACATTAGTCAAAATCGAACACGCGGACTGAGTCATGTTCTTGTCTGTGTCCACCGTGAAGTAGTTTCTAATGCCACTTTGCTTTTGGTGCTTTGAAGTGATATTTGAGGGATGGCTAGATGATGCATTTAATTTTGATAATTAACATGTTCTGTTATAATCTGTGTTTGATTACGGAACTTTAATGGAGGCAAAATTCAATCAGTTGAAACGGGTTTAGGACTCCTGGTGGTTGTCCTAGCTAGAATATCGGATGAAGCCCGGTATACTTTTTAATCAGCTTACACTTTATTGTATCAATTAGGACATGTGCTTGTTTACATAAGTCTAAAGCTTTTGAAACTTAGAACAGCGGATGGTTTCCTCTAATTGGTTGCGGATGCAGATTTTTTAGAACACGCGTTATTTTTTGCGTAACTGCAGTCGCTAGTCGATCATCACTAACTTTAAAATCACTAATCAGATCTGTAGGGATTTGCGGATTATGACCAAAAGCAACGCGAGCACCCGATGCTTTTATTCAATCACGCCACCTAGAGCGTATGTCAAGTTGTACTAATGCAAATGCGGTACGCCCTTTAGATTGTTTGCCAGATATAAAAAACGCCGACTTTAACTAAAGAATTACAGGTTCAAACAGACCGTTAGATTTAGGATTACACTCCTTTATTCTTCACACATCGACCGCCAAAAATTGCAAGTTCTCATGAAAATTGCCATCCATAGTGTTGATACCTCGATTATTAACTACGATATATGGTACACTAAACGTTGCTGCCTTGTTTAGCAAGAACGCATCTTGGCCAGTTAGCGGCACGAATTAGAGCGACCATGTAAGCCGGTCAATTGTAGTCATGTTTAACCGGAAGCCACGTACTTAAAGAAGAGCATAGATATCAACGTAAACAAATCTGAAATGAGCTTTAGCTAGCTCGAATCGCAAAAATTCAGAATTTGTATGTAGAATGACTTTATATCGTTGGCATGGTTGGCAAGCTTAAACTCATTCGGTAATATGGCGTCTGATGGTCGATCAGAAGAGCGCTCGTCTAGCAATATTCTAGTACCCTCTCCATCCGAATGAAAAAAGTTGTGATAATCATCAAATAGTGCGACCGACAGTTTTCTGATGGCCAAATTTTGCTGGTAAATTCTCCTTCATGTTTTATACAATTATTTGTGCATAACCTAACTTGAAACTATTAAACTGGTCTGGGATTCTACTTTGCCATGATTTTAGTTCTCTGTCAGTCTGTTGTTCCGTCTATATTTTGTGCCATGGCAACAATTTTGCGTTATTATAGTCTATTGAATTTGTTTCAGTGCGAGGTAAACAATCTGCCACCACGTTTCTTTTGGTTTCCACGTGACTCATATTAAAATTATACTCCATAAACCGGATCATTTGGCAAATAATTTGTTACGCATATTTCTTACAAACTTTCTGTACAGCCTCCACTACTGATGTTTCAAAAGGATGGCTTAAGAGATATTGTACAAAGTGAAGGCAGAAGTCATACAGAGCTAATAATTGTCTTTTCATTGCCGAATATTTATTTTAAGTGACTTTCAAATTTATAGAAAAAAATACAATCAGAACTGTTAATCAATACTTATAATGTAGATTGCAATGTAGTATATTGTACCTTCAGGCATCTAATGCAATCAAACATGAGATAACCAGGTGCACCGCAACGCATAGACGAGTTGGATTTGGGCGATTTCAGCCTTCGGGGATGTTTTCTTGTCCATACCCGCGGTTGTTTTATCATTGGCATGATTTAACAGCCTTGACTAAGCCTACCAGAGTATTTTTTTAAAAACTAATCGCATTGAGTAATCCAGGAACAGTAATTATTTCTGTGCCCAGACACATTTTCCCATGTTCGAGACAAAAATTTACTTTTTGGAACAAACAAGCGTCTATTTAATTTTTTTTAAACGTTGCTCGACGTCATCAGAGGCTAATATGACATCATCCACGTGCGAATTATGTGCGCGGGATTTTTTTCATCACCTCATTCATGAATCCATAAAATGTATGCGCTGCTTCGCAAAGTGCAAAGGGCATGCGATAGTATTCATTTAAACCAAAAGTAGTAATGATGGCTATCTTTGGTATGCTCCCTTCTTCTAGAGATATCTGGTGGTGTGCCGATTTAAGATCGAAAGCTATTAACCATTACGTTAGGCACATCGTCGAGGATATCCTTCGAATCGTGACCCAATTAACGAAAAGGTAACCACCACATAATCTTCAATCACCAACTTGTAATTTGGCCTGCATCTGTATTAGTTTTGCGCATGCAATTGAACTAGGACGAATGATACTGTCCTCAAGCATCTGATAAAAGATCGCTTTGGCTGCATTTAACTCATTCTAGTCTCCAGGTAAGGCTCTGGGGAAGACTGGTGGGCCTTTAGTTGCTATAAGATGCCGCGTTCTCCGATTTGTTGAACTGATGTCTCCTGACATTTAAATATCCATTAATTTCCCAAAACTTTGTGGAAAATTTTCTTAAAAGTGAATGAGCAGATTGAAACGAGTCATTGTCCGGGAGTGAATATAACGACTCGAAAATTCCTACCATCAAAAATATGTCAAATTAAACGCTTGACGGAGTCTAGTAAAATATGTTTTGCTGTATCAATTATCAGTCCATACTCTGCCAAGAAGTCTAAGCCTAATATTCGTAATAATTATCCGCAACGACAAAGGTCCAAGGGAATTCACAATGTTGGCCCAGCGGGTCTCTAAGATCCGCCAAGCAATACGTTTTGATTGATTAACTATTGGCTGTCTTTAATTATAAATCTGTGCTACATGTTACTGGGAAATTGGGTTTAACTAAAGACGTAACAACGACGGTATCAGCTGCGAGCGTGTATATAATATAACATTTAATGACGTGTTTTCTTAAATAAAATAATTAGCATGTGTCGGGCTAACTTTCTGTGTAATTTTCTGTTTGCGGCTGTAAGATTTATTCTCGGGTAAGTCGCCAAGGGGTTATGAAGGGAAAACACACACGGTGCCATATTTGCACACTTTCACGCGATCTATAGTACCGCATTCCCTCAAATTATATTTTATACAGGAAGTACTAGGTGGACGTCCATGAAACTGTGAACGACTTGCCGATTTTTTGAGTACTGATCTATGCATAGTGTTGTACTGACGGCGGATTGAGGAGTCGGGTCCCTGTATACGGTAGGATGATGGCCGGAGATCATTCTGACGGTGCGATGATTGACGGAGCCACTGCGCTCGATGAGAGGGTAGGACGGCGTCATTTGTGTTATTTTTCTGAATTATTTTTCGGAGACTGTCTGCAATACTACATAAATGAGATTTAAAATTTTCGATTTCTGTCTTAAGTGTCTCATAAATAACTGAACTAACTGGTAAACCGAACACACAAAAACTTGATAGCTCAGATAGAAATATTTTCCAACAATTTAATATTTTAAATCCACACGAAGTTTAAATACGCAAAATAACTGACTTCGTTCACAGAATAAGCGTAAAAACACTTTAAATTTCAATATTTCAAGTATGATCCATTGTCAATATATTTATCTAAAACAGAAATAATTTAGATGTAACCCTGAGAAAAGTCTGATTTATGTATTTATACATGAAATATTCTTAAAACAGCACCTCCGAAGAGGCTTTATTAAAACGCTAAATTTAAATGTATATTTATAGCTTGTAATTTATAACTGTTTATTTATTACCTACCACTAGAGAAACATACGAAATATGGTATCAACAGCAGTTAAAATACTGCTTAAAATTATTCATTTGATCTTGAAGTAAATAGAATTTTTTTAGTATAAATAATTCGCTCTTCTGAAATAATGGTCATTCTTCAATGTCAATCAGGTCTCACCTCAGAATATTGATTCACATAAGAACAGCAAATATGCCACAAAGAAAGAATATATATTCTTTAAAAGTCCCTGGTTGGGGCACAAACGTTTGGTCAGACCTTCTTGTTAATTGGAGTAATACAATGTCGATTTTACTTTATTAAAACTTACCCTTTTTGTTATTATTGATTCGTAATAAAATATGCAGATTATTAATTATAGATAATATATATATATATATATATATATATATATATATATATATATATTATGCACAACTTTCAAAATCAAATTCAGTTGGTCACACATTATTCAAAATGTTCTAAAACCCAAATATATTATTCCAATGTGTGACGTTGAAATAACATTTGTTTAGCTGACTTTACTACAATATTTTACAAAGATCATTATGTGTGCGTATTATGTAACAGTCGAGAGTTATAATATTAGCATGTTGATTTAGTGGTCCTAATGCATGTGCTTGAAATTGGCTAACACTAGTTACACACGAATAAATGTCCCAAACAAAATTATAACAAAAACTCAGTAAACGCGCACAGGTGCGTGTTATTAAAATATGCAACAAGATTGTCTAGATAAATTAAATTAACAAATTAGTGAAAACTAATTTTTAAATTATCAAAATGGCTAATAATAAGTTTACCAGTTAAATACTGTTTGTTGTGGAGAATTAATATATATGCACGTATGTATTAGGTGGCCAATAATTTGGGTTAGTTGTGACCAGAGACAACATGAACAGAAAGTACATTCTCAAGCACATTTGTTTCGTGCTTACTGGCGACTCATCAGAAGGAGCCGGTACTACGCCCTTTAAATACTGTATATTTGGGTGTGGAAATGTATCGTCCTATTATCCCACATTCCTCATCCATATATATAGTGGTTAAAGGGCGTAATACCAACTGCTATTGATGAGTCGCCAGTAAGCACGAAACGAATGTGAATGAGATTATTCTTTCCGTTCATGCTGTCTTTGGCTTATCCTTCTGGTCACAACTGAACTAATTTGTTACTAGGTTCGCAACACCTAATACATACTTGAATAAGTTTACCAGTTACACTAAATAGAAAGTTATAAAATGTAGGCATTAAAATATCCTTAAAAGGAACAATGATTAATGTGCCTATATTGGGGTCATATTACATATATCAATAATGAATTTCAGAAACTTTTTGTTGACAAATTCGATCGTGTTGCATTTAAGCCAGAGGATGTTACGCATGGATAAAACATTTGTCGTGTGTTTTAATTTGCGTCCACAATGTTTTATATAATAATGTCATGCGTGAGAAGTAGTCTTTTTCAATTTTTACCCTCTTTTCTATATACATTTTTCAAATACTCTTACTTAATCGCATTAGAGGCTTTTATGAAGTAGACGTAAAACAAATCTGATATTCAAGAAATGATGAGTAATAGCAAAAATATTTGCCCATACTAACGCTATTGAAGAAAAAATTTTAAATGAAAGTAGTGCTTTAAATTACCAGGCATTTATCCGCTTGGGTTTCTATTACTCGAAAGGGATAACTAAAAAATCATAATTTTCAGAAAGTATGCTTTCCATTGTTAAGAATAAAAATTTTGTTTTAAGACAGACACGAATACTTGCAATGAATGATACTGATACAAAATTTTTGCAGGATGGACGGGAGGAAATATCTATATAATCGTTGGTTTTATGAGCTCTTATCCGCTTTACAAACAAAGATAGACATTAGAAATATTGTATATATATATATATATATATATATATATATATATATATATATATATATATACCCAAAAAAACACAAAGAGGTTGTCCTATGAGGCCAATTTTATCAATGGTAAATTCTCCGTTTCATGCACTAGCTAAATGGCTAGTTCGTTTACTTGAACCATTACGTAAACTACTAGGTAATCATTCGGTTGCCGATTCGTTTGAGTTTGTAAACAAAATTCAAGATATAAATGTTAAAAACAAGATTATGGTATCTTTTGATGTTACGTCTTTGTTTACAAATGTTCCAATTGATGAAACCATTGACATTATAGTCAAAGCGGTAGAACACGATATATTACCGTCGCCGGTGCCAGGTCACACTCTACGCAAGCTTATCTTATTATGCACGAAAGACGAACGATTTCGTTTTAATGGAAACATTTACAAACAGACTGATGGTGTCGCAATGGGAAGCCCCTTATCTCCAGTGTTGGCTGAGATTATTCTAGGGCACCTAGAAAATACATCATTAAAGAGTGACATAAGTAAATGTGCTCAATATATACGGTACGTGGATGATATATTTCTTGTAGTTAAGAATAGGTCGCAATCACGAACATTGCTTCAAAGTTTCAACAAAGCACATAAGAATATCGGCTTCACGTCAGAGCACGAGAAAGATGACTGCCTCCTTTCCTAGATGTACTATTAAAGAAAGAAACTAATAGTAAATTAAACGGAACAATTTACCATAAACCAACATGGTCTGCACAGTATTTGCATTACAGCAGTTTTGTGCCATTTCAATATAAATTATCAACAGTTCTTGGTTGCTTTTCAAGAATTGACAGGTTGGTTAGTCAAGATTCTAAAGAAAATGATTATAATAAAGCCTATTAACGATTTAATGTCTAATGGCTATCCCAGACAATTAATTGAATCAATTATTAAAAGGGGAATTAACCAGAAACAGACGTATTATGGGCCAGAAAAGAAAACAGTCTACCTAAACATCCCATTTAAGGGGGATGCAGTTTCCCGAATGGCACAAAAGAAAGTTAAAGTAGCTTTAACACGCACATTTAATGCAGCTAAACTACGAGTGTTATTTAGGGTAACCCACTTGCCTTTACCAGCAATCAAAGAGAAACAGCCGTTAATGTCGATATCAAATATTATGTACCACTATACATGCGCAAGTTGTCGATCAACTTACGTAGGCCGATCGACCAGACGGTTAATTACTCGAGTGAGAGAACATTGCAACTTAAACGCCTGTTTTAATTCAAATATTGAATACACGTCTGCTATTGCGCAACACATCATCGAAACATCGCATGTATGTTCTCCAGACTTAGCATTCAAAGTAATTACTAAATGCAGAAACAAAAGGGAGCTAGCCACATATGAAGCCTTATGGATAAACAAATTGCAGCCGGATATATGTAAGCAGAAGAAGCACGTACAAGCGTTGAGATTGAACTGGTTGTGACGCACGCAATTTGATTGGTTTCTATTTTTCACACTCTCTTTGTTCACATATTTCTATCTTGTTTTGCTTTCCAATTTATATATAAAGATATGTTCATGAGTAGATATCTGAGAAGACCATGAGAAAGAAAATTGTCTTATATCTGATAAAATTTCTTTTTGTTTTTGCACACAGGAAGGGTACAATGAATATATAATTAAATTCTAATGGAAGGATATTTATTATGGATAAATAATTGGATAAAATTGCATCGCGTATCAAATGTTATTCATTCAATGGATCGGTTTTGTTCTAATTTGAATCTCTTCAATTACGATCCAGAACTTCCGGCGGACGGAACTTAAACCAAATCACATTTGCCTTGGAGTGTTTGACTGAACGCACTTGAATTTATTGGATGAGTTCCCAATAAAGACGCAACTGGATTACTGGATGAATCGCCGTTGCTTCCTGATGCTATGCTGAGTTTACGCTGACTATATATATATAATATATATATATATATATATTTATATATATATATATATGTATATATATGCACATATATATATACAATCAATATCGTGCCATTTCACCCAAAATCAACGTTCGACGTATTATGACAAATCGATGGTGGCTAGATAGAACTTTAGCTCTTAAGAGATTCAAAATAGTTTTAAACAGAACGAAAGGCTAACCAGAAAATATGCGTTGTTATTCCGTGTTTTATGCGGTTTGGATGGCGCAGTGCATACAGCCTTTGAGTACGAAGCATGTATTCAACGCCAATCTTGTCAAATATGTATGTCTACCGTAAAACGATATTGTTCTTCTTAAAAAAGTGTAAATGCCCCTGCTTCAAGTCAATGCCGTACGACGTTACAAACTCGGTTAGAGTGCCATAAAATAAAGAATTATTACTGTCGAGAAGGTCCGTAAGAGTATTGTGTTCAGAAGTACTCCTAGACTCTTGAGGCCAGCTCGGTTTGACTTGGGTTGTGGTTCCTTCTGTTGTAGCGTTGGAATCCATGGAGAGAAAAAACCGTTAGTTACTCCGTTTGCAGAAATGGTGCCAAGATGTAATGCTGCAGGCCACCGTGTAAATCTATAAATCATAGTTAGAAGGTATCTGAAACCTTGAACCTTTGTCAGATGAACTATGTTGATGTGGACGATGGCTAGGCGAGAAGTAGATCGAAAATGTTGCAACTTAGAACGAGTGTGTCGTGTGATCTGGTTCTTCTGACAAATTGCACACTCTGAGACCCATCGTTTAACATTCTGCCTAAGTCTGTGACCCCAGAAACGATCTGTTAGAAGTCGGACAGTCGCTTGGCTTCCTGGGTGAGAAATTGAGTGAATTGAATCGAAAACGTTTCTCTCAAGGCTGTTCGGCAGAACTGGCTTGTTGGGCTGCGTACCCGTGAAGTAAACAATTGGTAAGCCTTCCCACAGACGGCATATGAACTTGGTTGGGTGACGGGCTATTGATCTTTGAATGTGAATGTCACCGCATTGTTCCGTTCGCAGGAGGGTTGGCGTTAGTGCAGGTTCACTGAGTGTCACGGAGTTGACAGTGAATGGCGACGGCGAAGGTGGTTGTAGCGAGACGTCTGGCCTGGAAAGGGCATCTGCAATGAAGTTTTGTTTGCCCTCGGCGTGAAAGATGTCAAATTGCCATTCGCTAAGATGTGAAAGCTGTCTTTCCACTCTGGCAGGATACTTGGCGATAGTTGAAGTTGCGTTTCGAAGTGCGCTAACTAATGGTGCATGATCTGTGAAAAAACAAATCTGCTACTGCCAATGATGCTGATAAAATGGCGCACTGCGTCGATCTCTTGTTCAAAGTGGCTCCAACTAGCGAATTCAAAGCATCTGATGGCGTGGTAGAAATGGTCGTTGAAAATCTGGATGCGTTAGCATTGTGGTATTTGCTAACGAGTTGATGGCGAGTCAAAGTAATTCCTCGTCTTCGGATGACTAAGCAATGATGGAATTCTTGCTAAGTCCTTCGCGATTCCGCTGGTGCCTGCACAAAGGATAAAGTTGTCTTGAAAGGCCCGGAAGGAACTTGCGATAGTAGTTCAGTTCACCCAGAATTTTCTGCAACTCGCTAACAGTCTTCGGTGACTTGATATTCCTGATTGAATTCGCCTTTGACGGCAAAGCTTGAATACCTTGTGGCGTGATATGATGCCCTAAAAAGTCCACGGATGTAGTTGCAATCTGCGTCTTGTCACAGTTGATCTTGAGTCCGTGGTTGGATAAGCGTGAGAGAACATTTTGTAGATGCTTGGCATGAGATTCTAAGTCTGGACTAAATACCATAATGTCATCGAGATATGACATACAATAAGCAGAGTCATCGCGAAGTATGTTGTCCATGAATCTTTGAAATGTCTGTGTAGCACACTTAAGTCCAAAAGGCATGTAAAGATATTCGAAAAGGCCAAATGGAGTGATGACTGCAGTCTTTTCAATATCCTCTGGTGCTACCGGGATGTGATGGTAGGCTTGTCTGAGGTCAATTACTGAGAAGAAATTGCTGTCGTTGAGTTTTTCAAGTAAGGGTTAATATTTGGAATAGGATATGCATCAGATTTTGTCACTGAATTTAGCTTACGGTAATCTCCGCAGGCTCTGTACGATCCGTTTAATTTGGAGACTAAGTGCAGTGGTAACGCCCATGAACTTTTCGATGGTCTGATGATTCCCTCTTCCAAAAGCCTTGAGAACTCCTCTTGGGCAGCTTTCAGTTTTGTAGGGGCCAGTGGTCGCTTCTTGAGTGCAATAGGTTGTTCTTCTGTGACGATATGGTGCATCGTGTTGGAGACTCGTAGCTCTTTAATTTACGCAATATGTCGGCAATTTCTTTGTGTCGTTACAAACGAAAAGCTTTTTAAAATTATCATTTTTTATCTAGCTCTTTTACGTATTAGAAGAAGAAGAGGATAATTGGCTGGTAGTTTAAAGCATAACTTGAATCACAAAATTGTTTTCTACAAGAGAGTATGCAATTGACAATTGTTTTGCTAGCATTTATCTTTTCTGAAACATGTTTTACTTTTAAGGGCCAATTGAGAATGTCTCTCACAGGATAAATTAGGATCATTTATTAAAATATATACAACAAAAAGTATATCAGAAAACATTTTTAAACTTTAGCTCTCACTAATAGCATTATTTAAAAAGAAATAATTTATACACACGCCAACGTATACGAAATATGTGTATATACATTTTTTTCTTGCTTGACATCTTCCAACTTAAATTCAACGAAGTTGAAATTCCTCAAGGAATAGAATTTGGTATTCGTTATTAACTTCGCTCTGACAATCAAAATCAATCTCTCTGGGTTTAAACGATAATTGATCGTGCGAGTGGTGGTAACAATTCCTTAAATCAATTTTGCGAACTTGAAGTAACGCTCATCCCATTGTATTTAACCAGTCGTCGAAAAACTTAAGAAAACTACCGCCAGTCGCACGCACTAATGCGTTTCGATCTTCCATGATCATCATCAGAGTACGACGGCAAACAGACTAGCGAGGATCAAACCGCATCGCATATATATGGAGAGCAAAATTAGATATGCGGCTCTCACCTCTGGTAGTCTTGCATATATTGTACGTGATTGGAAATGTCGGCTGCACAATTTCCATGCAGTCAACAACGTTAGCTGTTTGGCTTTTGCCATATATATATATATATATATATATATATACTATATATATATATATATACATATATATATATATGAACAATTAAACGATAATTGATAACAATTATTTTAAGTCAAAGTTGCATGCCTGGTAAACACCATTCCGTTATATTTAACAGATTCGTCGAAAAACATAACAGATCTACCGCCAGTTGCACGCACAGACGTTCCTTTCTTTCGACCATCATCAGGGCGTAGAACGGAAAACTTGTTAGCGAGGATCAAGCCGCATTACATATATAAGGGTAAGCAAAACTATATACCAATTATCGTTTAATTATATTGTCTACAAATATATATATATATATATATATATATATATATATATATATATATATATATATATATATATGATGTCCATTCCTTTTTAATTTAACAGTATTCTTATAATTAGGAAAACACAAATAACAAAGTGGATAAAAGCCATTTATTTCGTGAATACTAATCATCTCTTATACAATCATACATATTTATAAATTTTGGGTTTTCAATTGATTATGCTAGTGGTAACAAATCTGGCTCGTTTTTACTGCTGTTTCTTGTTTTGACTAGTTGGTGAGTGTGTATGCGTTTGTGTTTGTGTGTATGCGTGCTTGCATGTAAAGGTCATTCTCGCAGTATTGCAAAGTGATGTCTGAGATCTGGTCATTGTAGGTTTTGATAGCTTGAGAATTAACCATTTGTGCGCATTGTTCACTGTTACATATACAAGTGCTATTTTTCCCAGTATAGTTTATCGTTTCACCTCGTTGCGCAAAGTTGTCGTTTTCACGTGGTAACAACGCCAGTGTGGATTGCAATGTTAAACGCTCACATTGTTTGGAGACTTCTGTCATCGTATGCGCTTCAAGATATCAAAACAATAATGACCAATCTCAGACATCACTTTGCAATACTGCGAGAATGACCTTCACATGCAAACACGCATACACACAAACACAACCGCATACACACTCACCAACTAGCCAAAACAAGAAACAGAAGTAAAAACGAGTCAGATTTGTTACCACTAGCATAATCAATTGAAAACCCAAAATGTATAAATATGTATGATTGTATAAGAGATGATTAGTATTCACGAAATAAATGGCCTTATATCCACTTTTTTATTTGTGTTTTCCTAATTATAAGAATATATATATATATATGGCGAAAGCTACAAACAGCTAACGTTCTTGACTGCATAGAAATTGTGCAGCCGAAATTTACAATCACGTACAATGTAAGCAAGACTACCAGAGTTGAGAGCCGCATATCTAATTTTGCTCTCGATATATATGCGATGCTGTTTGATCCTCGCTAGTCAGTTTACCGTCGTCTGATGATAATCATGGAAGAGCGAAACGCATTAGTGCGTGCGACTGGCGGTAGTTTTCTTGAGTTTTTCGACGTCTGGTTAAATACAATGGGATTGGTATTTACTTCAAGCGTGCAAACTTGATTTAAAGAATCTTTCTGGGTTTGACTATATTTTTTTAGAAAATAGATATTCCACATTTGTGATGATGTTTTAACCATTAAATTTAAAACTCAAAACAGCAAGATACAGGAAGCATAATTTCGCACTATACAAACAAATTAATTCGAAACATTATACTCCAACCGAGAGGGGTTTTTGTGTGCATTTAAGTAGGTAGGCTTGTGAATCAATATGGCTGTGCTTTTAGGTTGCAGAATACGCAATATGCTTTTAAAAAATATATTACCATATGTTAAGCAACTTAATCACCCACGGCATTTATTATCAAACTAAAAGACACAAAGCAAGTGGAGTTCGGGTCA
>JAQBSW010010576.1:0-23632 GCA_029291075.1 Eudiplozoon nipponicum | reverse complement strand
AAATTTAATTATAAATAATTGTCGGGGGTACAGCTCAGTGGTAGAGTTTCCGGCTGCAGTCCGGCAGGTCCCCGGTTCAAATCCGGGTGCCCCCTTAAATGAGATATTTTTCCACTCGCAGCTCAGCAGAATCGGCCTTAAACTAAATCCCACCAAGACTCGTCTAATGAAACTCTCCTCTGATCCATTCTGCTCTATCCCGGTTGCCAATTATCCCCTCGATATAGAAATAATAGATTCGGCCAAAAATCTTGGCATTTATTTTTCAAAATCCCTAGACTTCTCCCCAGACTCTACGCTCACTACTTCCAAACTCTTCAAATGGGCCCGTCTGATCTGTTTTAAGACTAACAACCCCATTCTCCAACTCACGTTATTCAAGGTTTACGTTCTGCCCCTCATTTCATACGCCAGCGAATTCTACTGTCCTCTCACTCTCGCCTCCTCGTATACTATTGAACAGGTATCCACCAGATTTCCAAAGCGAGTCTTCCCGCAATGCCAAAATTATCGGGAACGCCTACTCCTGGCAAATCTTCTACCGCTTTGGTTTACCCGTTACCTTAGAGTCATTTCTTTTATCCATAAGTTCACAACTTGCTTACCACTCTCCAACTTTGCTCACCCAAGTCACCATTACGCCACACGTTCTAGCAACACTTCTATCCAAGCTAAGCATACCCCCACCATATTTAAATAAAATCTATCTTTTCTCCAAAGCCACTAGTGTCTTCAACGCTCTTCCCGCGGACATAAAGCGCCTACCCCAGCACGAATTTAAAAAGGCAGCCCATCAGTAATTCTTCAACAAACTTCTTTGTGATACGACTGATTGGAAACGAAACTGGTTCCTTCTCAATCAATAACATTTTATTCATTCAAGGTTATTCTCTTTACTGACTTCGGAGGGCGAAATCCCTCAGGCAGTCATCTAATTTTCCACTTTACCCCTCTGGTTTTAATCTTTCCTTCTCGACTCACTGATACCACTTCTCAGCTCTTTCCTGACCCCATCATATCCACGTTGTGGATACTTTACTACGTTTTGCTCATGCAATTCTTTTCTTTCTTGTTTCAGCGGAAGACGGGAAAATCAACAGCCCTACCGATCCAGCAACGGTTTGCTTCGGACATCGACTCCTCCTCGTCTTTCTTCAATCAGAACCTCATCCTACGGATGCCTGCGTCCCCTGCAAGACTCACTCGCTTCAATCCAGCAGATTACATCCAGGTCTATGTTACGCTCCATCCACTCAATCTTCACGACAATGGACTCCATCGGTCGATGTATGCCTCCGGTCCGCCTTCATCTTCGATCTCACACTTCAACTCATCTGCCCGGACCCAACCTACTCCGCGACTATCTCCAATTGACCTTGTCTAGTCAAATGGAATTTCGTTTTTATTTTTTTTCACCAGGTTAAACTTTTTGATGCTAATGATAACTTTGCCCTTCATCAACCCCTCGCCCCTGCTATTAAATACTTTGCTAGTCACAATTTCATTCGCCTCCACATATCCTACACTTGATTTGTTATTTCAATGGTTGCGCCAGTTGGCCTTTGATGCCAAATAAAGGTATTATTATTATTAATTATTATTATTATTATTATTATTATTATTATTATTATTATTATTATTATTATTATTATTATTATTATTATTATTATTATTATTATTATTATTATTATTATTATTATTATTATTATTATTATTATTATTGTATTATTATTATTATTATTATTATTATTATTATTATTATTATTATGTGTATTGTGTATTAATTATTATTATTATTATTATTATTATTATTATTATTATTATTATTATTATTATTATTATTATTATTATTATTATTATTATTATTATTATTATTATTATTATTATTATTATTATTATTATTATTATTATTATTATTATTATTATTATTATTATTATTATTATTATTATTATTATTATTATTATTATTATTATTATTATTATTATTGTGTGTGTGTGTGTATTATTATTATTATTATTATTATTATTATTATTATTATTATTATTATTATTATTATTATTGTGTGTATTATTATTATTATTTATTATTATTATTATTATTATTATTATTATTATTATTATTATTATTATTATTGTTATTATTATTATTATTATTATTATTATTATTATTATTATTATTATTATTATTATTATTAATAGAGTTTTGTTTAATAATAATGAACAACCGCGCGAAAAACGCTGGTAACATGCAGTGAATTTATGTGACTTTACGCTTAAACCCAGGATTTACTTGTATTGTATGCCTTAAACATTTTACGCACCTACTAATAGTTCAATAAAGAATCTACTTATCTATAGTTATTTCTCCTTCTATTATGCGAAACTCTACAGTTCAGTGAATTTACGTGATTTAACACGCTAAACCTAGCAAACAGCTGACTAATTATCTGTGGTACTTATAGTGACTACTTTTACACGATTTTTTGGTTGCTTAATAACATTTTTATTAATATAACAATGACTTGATGCTCTGGCCTTCTCAAATTACCCTTCGCGTATAGGGCCATATATTAATCATAAACGCTGATCGTAATAACAGCTACCAGATAATATGCCGGAGGATAATAAGCTCGCAGAACCTCTTACATTAGCTACAAAACCTCCTACAAGATAGAATTTAAAGACTTGCCAAAAATTGCGAAACGAACATATTGTTGCTGCTAACTAATGAAATACCTATAGTATTATGACGAAGAAAAGCGCATATAACTGAATTGAAATTTTTCTAAGGTTGTATATTATTACAGGCGCAGACTATTAAGGCATACGAAGAAAGGTAAGTTGTGCGATCTACTTGACACAACGGAGCCAGTGTATGGAATAAACAGCAGCCAGAATCTTTGGACAGCACCATTTGATGGATTTATTATGACAGGTCACATCTTGGTAAAGCGAATTGGGAACAACGCATTGCGCATTAATAACACAATTTGCTTAATTTTAGATGTACACGTTTGTGTCTCCAGCCTAGCATACGCTTAATAGAAGACCAAATAATTTAGATAAAAACAACATGAAGAGCACATAGCCTTGTAAAACTTTATTTTAAGCTTAAAAATATACTGTGTACAACGAAGATAATTTTCCGTAGACAGATAAATCAACTAGAATGCCATAGATTTTCCTACATCCCTCACAGCAAATGTTAAGTGCGTGAAGGTAGATAACAATCTTCTAAAAGTTAGATGTCACTAAGCGCGAAACATTTGAGCTCGAAATTTTATTTTTCGTTCATGGCGTCTTTTTATTCTTCTTGTCTAATTTGAAATAATTTGCTACTAGGTGCGCGAAAACTCATACATAATTAACATGAATACTTTAATCTCTACCGTGTAACAAAATGAAACGACACATAGTGTTTTTCTTCTTTAGCTTAAAACCTGACTCTCACGAATAAATTATTTTGTTAAATTTCTAAAATGAAGCTGTTAATTTCCAAAAACCATCATCCTAACATAACCTTAGAAATGGCAATTCCGTAGGTATATTCATATACCGTTATATTATAATTGTGATCTTGCTTGAGTTTAGCTTCCTTATTACAATGTCACTTGGTAATTATAGAAAAAGTAATTTTATCATCTGGAATATAAAGCTCCAATTTTGATATGTCTACGAAATAAAATAACAAACGCTTAGCATAATTGTTTTGGTTTTCCGTAATTTTATTAAAATTTCTTAATATTTATCAATATATTTCAGCGATGGAACATTGAACTTGAGAAATCAGCGCAGAGGTACTGCGGGACATGACACCATAAAGGATCGGAAAACCAAACAAGGGTTCTGGGTCGGGCAAAACTGGGTGGGAACTTACAAAGTAAAACAGAACGTTTGATTATATCAAGCAGTCAACTAATTTCCTTTATTCGCCCATTTAACGGTTAAAAAAATTATGCACTTGTAAAATTTTTGCTGTCGTGAAAGTTTCATAACTATTTCGAGGTTACTAGTTTTGATTTTCAAATTCCCGTTTACTTGACAAAAGTGAATCAATGATATGATGCTTCATACACCATAAGGAAAAGTCTATTCTTTTTTTAAACATTCTAATTATGTCAAAGTCCACCTCTATTGAATAATAAAAAATATAATATAACCAGTTATTCTTTAATTGCGAATAAAATTAAAGAATATTAAATTATTTGTTTCTAACATTGGGAAGATCCTACATTTTGAGAAATTGTATACCACATCAAATAAATTAAATTCAGAAATATTCTGAAATGTTAATTCATCTTTAATTAAAAGTTATTAAATTTCAAAATTTTCTCTTGTATTTGATACGTAATTTCTTATTTAGCACAGCTACATTTTACAATTTCCACCGAAAAATATTTTAATGTCATGCAAGCGAATATAAATTTTAAAATTGTAAATAATTATTCCGCAGCGATGCATCTGCAAATTCCCAATGCAATACTGGTTAAATTTACAACAATTTCCTTTATTCTATGCAAAAGACTGTCAAAACTTCAATTTGATATTCATTAATTTTAATATTACATTTTCGTTAATTTAGGGCTGTTCAAATGTGGTGGAGTGAATATAAATATTACGATTACAAATCGAACTCATGCAGAGGCGTATGTGAACATTACACACTTGATTGTTAAAATGTTGTTGTCAAATGGATTTATTTACCCTAAACTAATAAAACGTTAACATATTTATCTATTTAACTAATATTTAAGTTAATTTTTAGGAGGTTTTCTGTTTATTGTAAGAGATTTTGCGACGCAGCTGTTTACTTAACGATGCTATGCCATTCCTACATATGTTTGGTAGCGGTCGTCGGAGAAAATTAGTTTCGTGGGCCGTGCTCATGATTAACGTGCGATCTGTTTCCAACGGGTGATGTTAGAAGACTAAGTCGAATCATCATACGTATATTGTACACAATGTTGCAAATTAAATTAAAATTCACTGTTAGTCAAAATTGTCCGTGCTTTAGACGTCCAAAAAGAATCTATTGCCAAAAGAAATTACTATCAAGCCATAAAAGCAAAGTCACAATACACTCATTAAATAAATCGAGAATGTCTTAGCAGAAGAGATGGTTTTCGTATGAGTGATTGAAAAAGATAACATATAAATCCATACTGTCATAGCTGAATTGTTAGGAGTTATGTATAAAAGAATAGACTACAATAATATATAAATCCTGGCTTTGAGCATTAGATCGCATAAATCTACTGTATGTTATCGGCGTATTAAGCGCGGGTGTGTATTATTCTTAAACAAAACACTATTAAATACAAATAAAATTGCAGTTCAAGAAATCTCAATTAAAACATATAGAAACTAACAGAGATTGTTTCTAAAATCACAGTTAGTAGAAATATTGTGTAAAACCTGAATTAGCATATGTGACCTTAAGGAAAACCGGATCCGATGAAAATGATTCCCGGGTTGTAACGCAGAGCCGCGCGTTAAAACTACTTCCCATGCATACTTTGTTCACCTATGTTGAAATAATGTTAAAAAGTTTTAATCTGTTCAAATTTCTTTTTGTCTGAGCATTTCAAGTACAATAATGTTGCTATACATACAGGGATGAATATAGAAAATTATATTTTTGATTAAATAATACTTTTGATGAAACTATTGGTCATTTCATACCAGTTAAATGATTCCTGTGCAAAAATTCAAATTTATCTGTGTCTTTCCTTCATTTTCTTACTGCTGCGCACTACAATTTGAGAAATTTTCGATTAATAACATAAAAGTGTAAGCGCTTCATTTAACTCAACGTCAAAGAGCGTGCGTCTTATTGTTCATAAAAAGTATTAATATTTCAGAGAAAGTTAAATAATGTAAAATTTTTAACCATATAATATCACTTATATTAAAATTGTCTTAACATAATCTGCAAATCAAAATCCTATTGTGAAATTTATAATTTTGCGGCAAAATTTTGAAAAGATTTCATGTTCTGTAAATATGTACAGATGTCACTTGAAGATAACACGAATTTTTCTTAGATATATATATATATTCAGTATAAAAATATTTTCTAGGTATCGTGGTATCGGTATTTACTTTTAAATGTTATGTTAAATGGCAATATTTGGTGCAAAATGTTTGCGTAAATGTTCTTAATATTTCAATAAATATGAAATAAATTGAACAAAAAAGGTGATATTAAGTTTGACTCCAATTCTTTGGTTTATATATCTGCATAAAATTACATATAAAAATTTATTAATATAATATAAAATGTATTTAAGTAGAATAAAATGCTATGCACATTATTTCAAATACCTTTGATAAATAAAACGAAATTATAACACATACTGTGTATCTAAACATAAGCGATATTATTAAAAATAGGAATTGCATTTGTAACAAGATAGCTTAATGACGAAAGAACGAATGTCGCCAATTTATTCTTTTTATTTAGCATTCAAGCTATGAAGTATGTAAAGTGTGTTCTTAAATAACATAGTTCAGAATGTTGTAAATTATTATGCTTTAATTGGTGTTTTCCTTTATACTTGACATTACTAGGTGGCGTAGGCTAAAACGACCGATGTTGGTTGTGGTTATAAAGCATGCCCAAATCCATTTCCCTACGGAAACTCAATCGTTTGCATCTACGGTCCAGGGTATGTGCTGGTTGTCACAATGTATTTATTTTTGAAAATGTTTAAAATAAATTGATTGTTCATGGTAATTCACGGCAATTTCTGGCTTAACCTCTGGTATGCTTATATTTAAATCAGTGATTTTCTTTATTCTTTTGCATAAACTATTTCGTCTCAATATTTAATTAATCAAACACTTTTGTTTATATTTCAGTATTTGATTACGTAGGGGAGTGTCCTTATGGGCTGCTTAATTAACGTAATACTTTACCTGCATATTTCTTTAATTATAACAAAAAAAAATAATTTTAAAAATATTTGAAATTCATTTTTCCATTTTATTTTCTGGAAGGAAATGCACAGCCTTAAATGACTAAATTTTGTATTAGAATATTGAACTTACCATATTAAAGAAAAAAATCTAATTTAAAAATATTGTGCTCATAATAAGATATTTGCCAAGCCATTTATTTCTATTGCCCGTTCGTTGACAGCTATTATCTGTAAGTATGTGCTGCATTTTATCGGAAGTTTGGTGCTACGAATGATACGCATCTTAAGGAAACATTAGATAGAAACTGACAAACGTTAAGGATCATTATTGTACTATGTAAATATTAATGGTTGACCAATTGTGTGCGAAATGAAACAGAAAGTTTTAAAGAGATTTGTCAATCAAAATGAATATTGTCCATAACCAAATAAACTGATCACAAAAATTGTAAATTTACAAAATATATATAAGTAAAATTTCCAATATAAATCGATACTGTAAATTTGCATTTCTGCATATTTATTTGTTATTGTTATTCGGTCAAACAAAATTTTTCAACGAAGACTTTATTCTCGTGTGTAATAGATCTTGCACAAAAAGAAAAAAAATATTATTTCAAATATTATCAGAAAGACAAAACAAAGACAGGAAGGACGGAACGAATAATTATTACGCAATTTTCACGATATATTTTGTTGAGGAATGTTGGAAATAAGCCGAAACAATCACCTATACGTATGTATACACTTGATGTAGTGAAGCTAATATAATATAATCTCCGAAAATGCGACTTCAAAGCCAAATCACTTTTTATATTGTATATACCTAATCTGAAAAGGATAGCATCAATATAGACATTGTGTAAGAAACCGGTGACAAAATTATGGTACTGAAAACAACAGCCTGTTTTTTTTATGCAAAAGTTCACCAAAATTAATAATTTCAATCTATATTAAACTCGTGTTTCTTCAGAAAATATATCCACTTCGGCCTTGATCGACAACATTTTTCAAATATCGGCGTAATCATGACAAAATCCAATGATACCTAGTAATATTAAATACTGTTTGCAGCGGCAATATAAAATATACGCGAAATTAGTTTTCGCACCTAGCAAAATAAGTTAAAAATGCCCTTAAGAATAAAACCAGAACAGCAACGATCTGATAGTATAATCTCGAACACAACCATTTTGGGCCTACAGTTTGCTCATCAGTAGTAGCCGATAATATGATATTTTACCCACTACATTCTTCATTCATGAAAGAAATAAAATATGACGATATTTTCTCCACTAAAACATAAAGTGGATAAAGGGCGTAGTAAGGTCTGCTACCGACGAGTCCCCATTAAACGCGAAACGAATGCGAAGGAGATTATAATTTCTGTAAACGCAGACTTTGTTTTATCCTTCTCGTCATATGTGAACTACTTTAAATGACATCAGCAACATATAATGCACAATTGCATATATTTTGGTTATCGCCCCAACAGTTTCAAACGGTTATATAATATTTTGAATTTTGTTATGATTACTATTAAATTGATAACAGGAAACGAACAAGTGCAGAATGTATAAATTAACTGGGTTAACCTGTTTTAGAAACCGGTAGGCGCAAATATTGTGAAGCTTAGTACACACTGAAATCAAAATATAGTTGGTACAATGTACCTATGCGTCATCATAATTTTGTTTTCGATTACTGACACAATAGTTAAATACTGTTTGTTGCGGAGAAGTAATATATATGCAAGAATGTATTAGGTGTTGCAAACAGTAAAAAACTAGTTTACTTGTGACCTGAATGATTTATTGTATATAATGGAGAAACAGTTGTTCACAAGTACTTGTAATTCTCAATTCCGTAACCAAATTTATTGTGGTTAAGGGCGTAATGCCTGCTCCTACTGATGAATCGCCAGTAAACACGAAACGAATGTGCATGAGATTATACTTTTCGTTCATGCTGTCTTTGGTTTATCCTTCTGGTCACAAGCAAACTAATTTGTTACAAGTTACACAACACCTAATGCAAATGTATAAGTTTTCCGCAGCAAACAATATTTAACAGTTAGATGTTGAATTGAAAGATTCCATGCTTACAACAAAATATGATAACTGACACCGATCAAGGACGGAGTATATGGGTTTACTGGAGTAATAGGTGTTCAGAAATAGGTCTAATTCTCAATTTCGTTGAATTATAGCATACATTGACATACATCATTTTGTTAACATGCACAGACTCGGATAACATAGCGTTAGTATCATGTAAATTTTCAGTACAATAACGTTGGTATTGGTTACTAAAACAATAGCCATAGTGTCAGTATCAATCACAAACTCCGTCTATATATCATACAGAGTGAGTTAGCATTGAAGTCGCATTGTTGAGACTTTCGATGATGTTTGCTTCACTACTGCAGGTTTACATATTCGTCTAGGAGTTTGTACCGTCCTATTATCCCACATTACGCAATGAAATATATAGAGGTTAAAGGGTGTAATACCGGCTCCTACTGATGAGCCACCAGTAAGCACGAAACGAATTTGCATGAGATTACACTTACGTTCATGCTCTCTTTGGTTTATCATTCCGGTTACAAAAGAACTAATTTGTTACTAGGTTCGCAACACCTAATACATTCATTAATATAAATTAGTTCTCCGCAATATCGGTCTGAATTATGTCATGCTTACCGTGAAATGTGATAACTGATATCGATTATGGCCAAAGTGTATAAATTTATTGGAGTGATAGAAGTTTAGAAGAAGTTGTAAATTTCCATTTCGGTGAACTATAGCATAAATTGATATCCATCATTTTGGTACCAAGTAACAACTCATAAACCATAATGTTAGTATGATGTACCTCTTCGGTTCTATAATTTTGTAATCGGTTATTAACACAGTAGCCATTGTGTTAGCGTTGAAGTGAGGAATTAGCGTTAAAGGCGAATTGTCGAGACTTTATATGATGTTAACTTGACTACTACAGGTTTACACATTCCTCTTGGAGATTGTACCGTTCTCTTATCCCACAATCCTCACCCAATTATACAGTGGTTTAAGGTCGAAAAACCTGCTCCTTGTGATGAGCCGCCTGTAAGCATGAAACGAATGTGCATGTGATTAAAACTTCCGTCCATGTTGTTTTCGTTTTATCCTTCTGGTCACAAAAGTATTAATTTGTAACTAGGTTCGATACAACTTATACATACCTGCATTTATATTATTTCTACGCAACAAAATGTATATATGTTCTCTCTGTAGTTGTGGTCTTCTGGGCATTTTGTTGGGTATAAATGTTCTTTCTAAATGTGTGGTCTACTGGGGAATTTTTTGGCTATATTTTCTATTCAATTTTACTACGTTCAAAAATGCAGCGTGTGTGCTCGACAGATTCAACTGCGGAAGATTTCAATTTTGGAAGCTGTTAATATCTACGTATAAAATTGTGAAAAAAACATTTACTGGATGTGCTTGGCATATTTAAATGCGGATAAGCGTTTCGTTTAAAGTATATTTATATATTTTCATCTTGCTTATAAATTTATGCTTTTAATGTCCCGTAAGATTGTTAGAATGTCAGGTGCTATTTTAGAAATTGATGATCTTGTTTGGGATGGAGATATCGAACTATTCTTTATGCGCGTAGACGCTGCTTTCTCCCGTTTCCAGATTAAGACAGTCATCAAAAACGGTCAAAAGTTATTGCTAAACTACCTTCTGAATTACAGCGACGGATTTATTCCAAGCTTGAGGCCATTAGGAAGCTACATAATCCTATTTTGAGCCTAAAAATTGAAGTAGAATCCTTGCTAGAGCGCACAAAAATCGAGCAAATAATAAATAAATACGCACAATTAGACATGCCAAAACTTGGCCACATCGAGATTTAAAGGGAATTACGGAAACGTTGGTATAAAACAAATATTTCTAACCATGACGCTAAGTTTGTTTTTATTAACAATCTTCCACAATCATTAAAACTATTCGCCAGACACCTACCCAACATTCTTTCTATAGATGATTTATCTGAGGGATGCAAGCTAGAATATAGGGTTTTGGAACCTAAGGTGAATCCGTCATCCTTTTGTCCTCCTCCGCAAGATGATAGGTTCTCCTCTTTAGAGAGGACAGTAGCGAACATGGCTAAAGTACTAGATGGATTGGTCATAACGAAATCCGAGCTAAATCAAGTGCATTCTCGACCCAAATTCATGCCTACAACTAATTATAGCGGTAGGCGGCGATCGAGATTCCCGCAATCCTTTAACAGAATTGCCCCAAAGAACTGGTACTATAATCACCAGAAGTGTTTTTATTCATGTCAAGTCTGTCTTTGTCGTTACGACGCATTTCTGAATTAGTGTCAATTTCCACAGTTGACGGAGAGGACAACAGAACACGGGCGCAGTGGTGCATCAGGATCGGGAAACGTCTGGCGCATAGAGTAGAACAAAGTACTTTATGCGCATCAACGACATCAATGGCGCCACAGGGAGGAAACCAATTACAATCCGATATTCATGTCGACTCTTTACGTCCACGCTGAATTTTCTACCTAGAGAGCCAAACGGACAACGCCGGTCGCAATAACCAGCCTACTTGTTTGCATGACCCGACAAAACAGCCCAACGAAATTCTGCACATTCTTGATTTCAGAACCGGCAAAGAATTCATCGTAGACACAGGTGCAGAACTCTCAGTTCTCAAGGCTGATTCAATGGCCGAGGTGTCACTAGGCGTTCTTCTTGCAGCAGCTATAGGCGAGCCCACACCTACTTATGGCTGCCGGTATCACACGCTCAATATAGGTTTTCGGCGTGAATATTTTCACAAATTCATCATTGCCAAGGTCTCACACAATATAATAGGCCTTGATTTCCTTTTGAAATTCCGGCTCATTGTTGATCTTGCCAATCAAAAAATCATCCACCACTCCACCGGACTTGAGCAACGTTCTTAAACACTTGCCTCCGAGCGTTTGGAGTTACAGGTAATTCAGCCAACCCCAGTGCATCATTCAGCAGAGATATCAGCAGTACTCCAAAAATAAAATTTGCTTTTCGATCTTAACAAGTCACAGCTACGAGTCTCTAACAAGATGCACCATATCGTCACAGACGGACAACCTATTGCACTGAAGAAGCGATGACTGGCCCCGGCTAAACTGAAAGCTGCCCAAGAGAAATTCTCAACGCTTTTGGAAGAGGGAATCATCAGACCATCGAAAAGTTCATGTGCGTCACCATTGAACTTAGTCTCCAAATCAAACGGATCGTACGGACCCTGCGGAGATTACCGTAAGCTAAATTCAGTGACACAATCTGACGCATATCCTATTCCAAATATTAACACCTTACTTGAAAAACTCAACGGCAGCAATCGTCGCTCTACTTGGCCTTTTAGAATATCTTAACATGCCTTTTGGACATAAGTGTGCTACAAAGACTTTCAAAAATTCACGGACAACATACCTCGTGACGACTCTGCTTACTGTATGTCATATCTCGATGACATAATTGTATTAATTCCAGACATAGAATCGCATGCCAAGCATCTACGAAATGTCCTCTCACGCTTATCCAACCACGGACTCAAGATGGACTGTGACAAGACGGAGATTGCAACTACATCCGTGGACTTCTTAGGGCATCTTATCACGCCGCAATGTATTCAATCTTTGTCATCAAAGGCGATTTCAATTGGGTATATCAAGTCACGGAAGACTGTTAGCGAGTTAATGCAAAAATTCTGGGAGTACTAAACTACTATCCGGGCTTTTCAAGGCAACTTTATCCTTTGTGAAGGCACCTGTCAAATAAAAAATGACTTATCAAGAATTCCATCATTACTTGGTCATCCGAAGACGAGGAAATTATTCGATTCGCCATCAACTCGTTAGTAAATGCCACAATGCTAACGCATACAGATTTTCAACGACCATTTCTTCTCACGATAGCTGCTTCTGAATTCGCTATTGGTGCCACTTTGGAACAAGAGATCTATGGAGCTCGAAAGCCTATCACTTTCTACTCGTGTACTCTCCAACTTGTAGAAACAACATACGACACTTTCGGTCGAGAACTCCTCGCCATCCACGACGCAGTGCGCCATTTTATCAGCATCATTGGCAGTAGTAGCTTTGTTGTTTTCACAGATCATGCAACACTAGTTAGCGCAATTCGAAACGCATCTTCAACTATCGCCAAGTACCCTGCCACAGTGGAGAGACAGCTTTCACGTCTAAGCGAATGGCAATTTAAAATCTATCACGTCAAGGGAAATCTTACCAAATGTTTACTTCACGGGTACGCAGTCCAATAAACCAGTTCTGACGACCAGACTTTAGCGAAAGGTTTTCGACTAAATTCACTCAATTTCTCACCCAGGAAGCCAAGAAACTGTCTGCCTTCCCGACGATCGTTTCTGTGGTCACAGACATAGGCAGAACACTAAACGCTGGGTCTCCAAGTGTGCCATTTGTCAAAAAACAAGATCACACGCCACAATCGTTCTAAGTTGCAACATTTCCGAATTATTCCTCGCCTTGCGATCGTCCACATCGACATAGTTCATCTGACAGAGGTTCAAGGTTTCAGTTACCTTCTAACTATGATTGATAGATTGACACTGTGGCTTCTGGCATTACCTCTTGGCACCATTTCTGCAGACGAAGTAACTAACGGGTTTTTCTCTGCATGGATATCCAATTATGGTGTTCCCGATTAGGTCATCACTGACAAAAGCACTTGCTTCTCATCGGGTCGTTTCAAAATCACCTTGCGATACATGAGATGCACCTTACGCTAGACGACTGCCTACTATCCCCAAGCTAACGGTATAGTAGAGAGAATGCATAGGGAACTCAAAGCTGCTTTAACATCCTCGTCCATTAACGGCAACTGGGTCGATGCACTACCTTTAGTTCTGCTTGCCATGCGTCCCGTACTCGTGAATGCTTTAAAACGTCCGCGTCACAACTCTTGTATGACATGGATCTATGCCTGCCTAGTTAGCTCCCACGTCTACTACCCGCACAGAATGACCCACAAGACGAAGCTACCCACCATTGTCTTCATTTTGGTAACACGTAAGAACAGCAGCCGAGACATACGCCTCGTCCAGTCTGCGTTCACCCGCAGATCCACAGCTGCAAGAGAGTACTCGTTCGCAACGACAGTGCTGTTGCACCACTACAAACAAAGTATCGCGGTCCTTACACGATTTTGTTCAAACAACCCAAATACTTCAATATTATGCAAGGCACAACAGCGACATCAGTAAGTATAGGCAGGATGAAACCGTTTATCGAACCGCCTGATTCTGAGAGCATTCAAACTCCTACACACGTCTCAGGAACCACCTGTCCACAATCTCAATAGCTTGCCTTGCATAACGCGTAATTGATATTTTTTAACATTAACTTTCCGTTATTCTACGTATCAAAATTTTTAACTTTACGTTATTTTTTGCATTTATCTCGCGTAGCATAACCAGCTGTTCTTAACTAACAATTGTGTAGCATTTTTGAACAGTTTGGTATTATGCCATCTCTGAGGCAATTTTCGTGTACATATTTTTTCCTTTAATTTTAACGTATATATTTTACATTATAATGTATTTCTCACACCTGACGTCACACTGCTTATTTTGGTATGACCAGCTACTTGGAGCAAACGCTTTCGTGTAGCAACTTTAAGTAGTTATCAGCTTCATATCATGGTACAGGCCACTTTCAATGTATATCTCAACTTCATCAATTGCACAAAGACCACTCTACAAATATCATGACCACAACGTCGAGCACACACCCAAGCTTCTTTAGTCGTATACAAATGCATTGAGGAGGACCCAGCCTGCCTAAGTTTTAACATAAACCTGGCAACTTCAGTGGCGATTTACCTCAAAATCCTCAGGCTGCGGCTCCTAAATTTTCCACAGCTCTATTTTGACACACGCGGTATGACCGACCACTAGACCTTACAATTTGTGTAGCAATTCCAAGTGGTTACGTGGCATCATATAATTGTTGAAGCAACCAACAAGCATAATTAAGCCCAGCATTTATGGTACATTATTTTTTCGATTAACTTGTTTCGAACTGTGTCGTGCATTTCTTATCGAGCCTCGCAGAGAGGAATATTTTTTTCTTTTTTTCAGAGAGGAAATTGATGTAACGAAACAAATAAATTGCTGACATATTGCGTAAATTAAATTCAATACGATTTACGCTGCACCAATGAGACAAAAGCGAAACTTGCCGTTAACCAATAAGCTGCAGGTAGCCATATATGGCTATTAGATGGTCATTTAAGCACGGTGAATTTACCATGCAGTTCAGTTGTCGCTTTTGCCTTCTGTTGTGTATGTCTCTGAAGTGCTGTCTCCCACCTTTCACATACGCTAATTTTTGGCCTTGCATTATGAACATTCACAACAACAGTAACGCCAATCTTGTTGCTGTACAACTAGAGGGACGAGCCAAAAACTGCAGAACTTCAACGAAGTTGCTCGGCGAGATTCAAAAACCACAACGGAAGGAACCACAACCCAAGTCAATCCGAGCAGGTCACAAGAGTCTAGAAGTGCTTCTAGAAAACACGACATTGAAGGACCTTCTCGGCATTTTTAGAGAACGCAAGACAGGCCCTGCTACGGGCCACACAACAGTACTAACTCTTTATTTTATGGAAGTCTAACCGAGTTTGTAACGTCGTACGGCATTTAGCTGAAGCTGGGGGCGTATACATCTAGTCTGATCAATTAAATAATATACATATTCTGATCGCTATTTAGTTTCTTCATATTGGAAACTGGTTTTCAAGTGGATAGAAGTAAGAATTTAAGTCAATATATTTGAAACGAAAACATAAGATAGAGTTTACTCCGCAAATGTGCGCCGTTTCAAAACGGACCTAGAAATCGTGTAAGTACAATCATCGTGAATACCCAATTAAGTAATTTAGTTATTTAGCTTTGACACTTCCTCAAATAATTTTTTTTTGATTTGGATAGCATTTGGAGCCAGAGATCAAACCCTTCTAAAACATAGATGAAACAAACAGAGTAACAAAAATAACAGAACTGAAATTAATTAAAAAATTTTAAAGAGAATATGCCCTTTATTTTATAATAGTTGTAACCGACACCAAAAATATATTGATTTAACGACCACATTTATAAAACCACTCAAGCTTTAATGCAACGGAGAATATAATGAGAATATTTTCAGTGGTTTTATCCTATTTCCTACAAGATTGATTGATGACTCTTCGAAAAAAAGCTTTTGAGTGCAGTTTAAATAGAGAAACCGAGAATAAATTCTTTATCGAAGACATAAAAGCATCATATTCCGTTAAGACCACTGGTTTAAATAAAGTGTTCGGCGTGAAATTATAAAAAGTAATTTGAGGACCAAGGAATTTAAGCTTTCGGGAAGTTACTTACAGGCATACAGTTTGAAAGGCTTATATGAATTCTTCAAAAACAATGTATTAGATACCATTTGAAAATCTTTGTATAAGTCCATTTGATATTCTGTTATAATTTACTAATATAAATGCAATGGAAATTGCTCAACTTGAAAGACATTATATCGCAGATCTGTTATCAAAATCGTAACTGGTTGAAGGGGTGGTCCAAACTTAATTTAACTTGTCAAGTTAATATATTCAATTTATTTTCATTCGTTATCTATATGAAAAAATTGGTCTCGTTAACACCTTCGCAAATGTTACTATCATGTGTGAGATTTGTCATTACTATGGATCTTTCCAAGATCCATCTTAACTTGGGATAATTTTGTATGTTACTTTTATTTCAATTCAAGGCTGATATAGAATTTGCTATAGTTGTAAACTATTAAAATAAAATAAATTCTAATGAGCAATTTATCTAGTACGAAAGCTGATGTGATGGAACGAAAGTTCTACCTTGATTTTAAAATCGTTTATTTTAAATCCTGATATTGTAATATTGTTAGTTTTTGAAGAAGAAATAATATCAAATGAATAAATAAATAATGATAAATTAATGTTTAAAAAAAGCCATCTGGTGGACCAATTTAAATGCCAAGATACAATTCAAAAGATGGAATATGGTTATTTCAATAAATAATGAATAGCAAATAATTTATTGATAAGGCCGATGCAAATTGTAAAAGAGAAGCGCTTTCATCAACTTTTTTTAGAATAGAATATCTTTATTTGGATTCAAACCACACATGTTCCATCAAATAATAAAATTAGAAAATGTACAATATAGAAAGATATCACATCACATAAATATGTGCAATTATTTGTACTGTACAATTTATCAGCATCAGAAAGTTCAGCTGTAAAGAGTGATAGATTCTTCATCAAAATTAGGAAAAAATTTAAGGTATAATTTGAGTATAACATTTTGCAAGAAAAAAGTGAACCCTGACTAATAATTGATCGTATGCATTGTTGATTAACAAAATGATATAACGCATAACATTTCAGTTTTAATAATTTAAAAATTGAAGATAGAATCTCGAGAAATTATGCTGCTGAAAATCAATTAATCCTGTCTTTTATTTAACCATGAGAAAGTATTATCATAATCAAAATTAAAAATATCAGCAGGATTGAACACATTTTCTAGTTCGGTTAATTTAAAAAAGACATTTAGTTGTAGGCGTTTCTCTAAACCCCTTTGGCAATTGATTGTAAATTTTGTAAATTTTTGAAAAAGAGAATAGCTTGCTCGCAACATTCCCCACCAATGGTGGAGATATTGCAAAATGACCAGATCTAGTTCCAATTTCATGACTCTTTCTTATTGGATTCATATAGGCACCAGACCACTGGTTCAAATGGAAAACTTTTATGCAATAGCACATTCTCCGAAACCATAAAGGATGCAGTGATACAAACTGTAATCTAGTGGCGTATATAGTGCAGGAGATAGGATTAATTTGTTTCACAACTTTTCTTTGTACAGCTTCTATCTTATTAGACAAACCCTTTGTTAAAGGATTCCAAGTAGCGGCAGCATATTCTAGTATCGGTCTAATCCATATTATAAACCTTTTAAATTTTAATTCATTCGATAATAATTTTCTATTTATTAGTGCCCATCTGTTCTTGGCACTGCCTACTATCCTTTCAACATGTCTCTCAGCAGAAGCCGTACAATGAATAGTTATGCATAAATCCTTAATTTCTTGCATAAGTTTAATCTCAAAAACATCATTAATCTCAGCATCATGAAAATAAACATAATTAAATTCTGTTCTGTTACCTATTTTTAAAGCTCTCGTCTTTTTACTGTTTATTCTCAGCCCTAGTGTTAACAAGTATCTACTTAAATCATACAAATCTAGTGTCACATTATTTTTGGAGAATTCGACATTATTTGGATCAATTGGAAAGATTATTTTGAAATCATCAGCGAATTTGCAAACTCGACCGTTAGGGATCTTAGTTTCCAAATGTGCAAATACAATTTTAAATAAAATTGGCCCCAAACTTGATCCCTGTGGAACTCCACTTGTTACCCTTTTCGATTTAGATATCAAATCGTTTACTTGAATACTCATTCTTCGATTATATAAATAGTATCTAAGTAATCTAAAAATATTCGGATCAATATTCAATAAATTAATCGCATTCAAAATAGCATCAAAAGATATAGAGTCAAAAGCTTTTGAGATATCTATGAATACAATTAATGCATCTAACTTTTTCTCATCTAATGTAATTACATGTTTCCACATAGAGAGCATATTAATAGTTGTCGACCTGTCTTTCGTAAAGCCATGTTGGCATATATCGAAATCAGCCGGCAGCATACGTTCTAAATGATGAAGTATCAATCGTTCTATTATCTTCAAAAACGAAGGGATAATAGAGATTAATCTATAATCACTGGCACACGTTGGCTTACTTACTTTTGGCAAAGGTTTAGCTACTATTGTTAGTATATCGATTGGTAATTTCCCATTCTTCAAAATTCTATTTATAAAATTGCAGAGCGCATTCATAAAATTTAAAGGTAATTGAAGTAGGTTATCAATCGATATACCAAGGTTGATCTTTTTGTTCTTTTGATTTTATTTTTAACATTAATTCTATCAATGCATCACTGTCAATAACAAGTCCTAGATCCTGGTTTCCCGAAGGATCCGGTAGATCAATGAAATTGCTTTTGTTCTGTGGATTACATAACAAGTTGCCAAATACTTCATCCAATTCACAGAGAAATTCATAATCAGTTTTACCCACAGGTAATTAATGCTTTAAATTTTCCTCATATTTACTGTAGTCTATGAGGATTGTGTATCCTAGTCTAGGATTACTCTTCAGTTTAGCCAAAATAATTCTCTCTGGTCTTTGACGGATTATCAGCAGTGATGAATTAATTTCTATATCGATCAAATCTAACCTAATTTTTTAATACTATTGATAAGACTACCTTTCGTTATATTATCTAGTGATGAATTAATTTCTTTATCGATCAAATCTAACCTCATTTTTTAATACTATTGATAAGACTACCTTTCGTTATATTATCTAGTTTGATTCTTAGCTTACATAACTTCCTATTGATTCGCTTTGGTATAACATCCGTAAATGTAGATGTCATAAATATATCAGATAATAACAATGAAACAGAAGAAACAAATTCGTCATTGTTCATGATAAAAAACATTCATAATCAATAGATAAGCTTAATTCTCTAAAAAGATTCCAGTTGATTCTGGAACATTGCACGTGCGCACTTTCAAAATTAGGTTTCTGTGCTTTGCTACTCGAAAGGTTCCATTGTAAAATGATTTGTTTATGATCCAATTCTTTGAAGTAATTTACTACATCATAACTGTGTGAGTTCAACGCTTCAACTTCTAAATATACATGATCTAAGCATTCCAAACCTCTAATTGGTTCCTTTATAATCTGCTTAAGATCATGATTAGAAAAAATATTGATTATTTCACAGTCATGCACCTTATTAAAATCTCCTACCACAACAATATAACCATGGCAGTCCAAAATAGATTGAAAGGAATTGGTAAACATTTGATCATCATGTAAATTAGCATACGGCGGTCTGTAAACCGCGGTTAAAATCAGGTTATCAGTTTGTATAGTTAAAAAATCAATGACAGTATTATATTCGCTAGTATGTAACACTGTTGCATTTAATATCGATTTGCTATAAATAAGTACTCCTCCACCTCTTTTATCCAGGGATCTGTCTTTCCTAAATAGAGAATAATGAGGAATGTCAAATTCATAGTTTTCAATGTTCTTGTTCAGCCAGGTTTCAGATAAAATTATAAAGTCAAAATTGTTACTTATTATAAAATCACACAGCAAAAAAGTTTTATTCTTAACACTTCTACAATTAGCATAAAGTAAAGTATATGTACAACTCAACTCATTTTTACAGTTTTAGATAGTTACTGATTTAACTTTTGTGGTTTCCTTATAATTCGTTTGTTGGGTACCGTAGCTATAGTTCGTAGCTGTCCGCTGTCCACAACATTCATTAATGAAACCCCGTTTTTTGTAATTTTAGAATCGATTGACACACCCTTTATTGTAACTTGTTCCGGATTACTTGATCTCTGATCTAAATTCTTCTTTACCTTTTTTGCCGCTGACAATTTTCTTTGGAGAAAAGTCTTGTCTCTGGAGATGAATATGTTGTGGAAGTTACGACATTCTTCTTTCTTCTTATTAATATCTTCTACTTGCTTGTTAGTCGGCCACTTTGATAATTTTATCACAACCGGCCTTGGTCGTTCCGATTTCTTGTCTACTCTGAAACATTTCGTTAATTCGGACTCTGTCGTATCTCTGATGAAAGCATTTAACTTTTCTACATCATTAGGATCAGCGTTTTCATTTAGATTAAATAAAATTAACTGCTCTATTTTTCAAATCCTTGCAGAAACTTCATTGGATAAAATATTTAATATTTCTTCACCTGAAGAACTGCTTTTTGTAGATATATCGTCTTCCTTAGTTATTTCAGCTAACTCGATCCACGGCTTAACATTAAATCTTAATTTATCCATCTTGTCATATAACGCAACAGTCAATTCCTCAATTTTAGCGCTTAAGTTCTCATTTCTCCTTTCTGATAAATCTAATTTTGCTGAATAATTGCTAACATCCGACTCCAGCTTAAAAATTTTATTTTTAATAGTTTTGTTCTCCTCCCTTAGCTCCTTCATGGAGTTTTGAAGGTCCGTAATATTTTTTTCAAATTCAGTATTCAAAAAAAGTTGGAGCCATTTTAAACCGCGCGCGTCATCCAGAATTTCAATGTGAATAACTTGACTTAGAAATAAAAAGATTTTGATTGACTAGGTAAGAATAGACAAGTGTGTGGTTTGAAAATATTCAGAATATCAATACTGTCCGCAAGGTTTGTTGTACTCAATTGAACAAATATAAGATGACAAGATGATGGGGAAGAACCAGCTGCAAACATTGGCCGTCGTAATTCTTTGTCGTAATTTATTAAGTTCCGTCAGGTAGGATTGACTAGGGTGGAGACTAGTGGAAGAAAGCTTGTGACGAGTCAAATAATCAATGATTTGTACAACATTTAATAAATTCAGTTGAACGAAATTTTGACAGATGGAAGGCGAGGAAGAACCGGCTTCATAAATTGGCCGTCAGAAATATTCCTCAAAATTTTGGAGTCTCTGAACGTTACTTTATACAGAATGATGAGATATATTAGGGCAAATGATGACATAGTTACTAAAAGTAGTTATCAGTAAACATAAATATTAATAGTTAATATTGGAATCCCCATATATGAAGTTTTGAGTCTAAGGCGAGTAGTATAATTTGGAGACACGGCAGGACGAAACATAACGCTTCGAAACTTGTTGAAAGCCCCGGGGTTAGAAAAATATTAACAGAACTTTGCGGGTATAGAAAAAAACAGATGCGCTTCCAATCAAAATTATTCCATAATAATTTCTTTTTTTTAAAACTCGTGCAGGGGTATGAGTTTAGTCATCGTAGGATGTGCGTTAAATAAATTTATGTCATTAGAAAGTAGATAGATTTTGTTAATTAAATTGGGAGTATGGTTGGATAAATTTGAAAAGATTCTGTTGCGCGTGACGTTGGGGTGATTCGGGTGAGCGAGTTTCGGCTGCGAGTAGCAAGTTAAGATTTTATGAAAGAAAGATATGACTCGTAATTATCGAGTAATCCATAAAGAGAGAAGATTTGCAAAAAGCAGGCGCACTCAATAGTCCTAGCAAAGAAGATACACGGGCTTTAATCTGTTTAATGGAGTAAGAGGGGGCTAAATTTTGTGCGTAATAGAATTCGCTAGCATTGCAGTTTAGGGCTAGGTCATGGAGGTTATGTTTTATGAAGCAGATCAAACGGTTCCACTTGAAGTGTTTGGATATATTTGATTAATATGAGAGGAGAAGTCAAATGGATTATAAAAATAGACACAAAGTCGTTTCAGGAAGTCAATCATTTCAAAATCAAGGGAACAATTTTCGGTTGGGAGAGAATGGACCAAGTACAAAGTAAGCTTCACCAAATGATTCTAATCTGAACTTAATTTATGACCGATTTTGCAATGATGAGAATTGGACAAAGATATTAGCAGAGTGACTAGTTGTGACAATAGGTTGGACGATATTGCATTACTTAATACTATTACTAAATTTCTGCATATTTGAACAGCTTGAACATGTTATTTGCAACCTAAAGCCCATGATAACAAGAAGTCTTAAAATAGTTGATTTACAATATAGAGACGAAAAACAGATAAAATTGAATGAAATGTTCTGGATAAATAAAAATCTGACAAAATTAATTGATTGACGCTATGGTCATTTAATGTAAGAGTAAACCAATAAAAACTGGTGTTCGATTTATTAAAGCAAAATGAAGATTTACACACAAATCCGTTTCGACCAGGTTCCAGATTAGGTAGGGAAATTAGGACTCTAGCAACAAAATACAGCATAATAAATATAGGCAATAAGCTACCTAAATAGATAGAAAAATTGAAATAATTCAACACGTCAGGTAATTATGAGATACTTCGTTAGGATTGCAATCTCGGACATATAGGTAAATCTATGCGTCCAATAAACTTTCGAAGAGAGGGAACATAAAAATGCATTCAAATATGGACTTAGTCATAGATCAGGTCTAGTCGGTCACTCAATGGAAACAGGTCATAAGATTAACTGGGTTGGCTGTAACCGGATTGCACTTTGTAAACGAAATAGATTAACCATTTTGATTTGGGTATTATTTTAAATAAAACCAGGAATGAACGTCATAAATGTGACATCTCTAGAGAAA
The DNA here is from genome assembly GCA_029291075.1 of Eudiplozoon nipponicum. Taxonomy (NCBI): domain Eukaryota; kingdom Metazoa; phylum Platyhelminthes; class Monogenea; order Mazocraeidea; family Diplozoidae; genus Eudiplozoon; species Eudiplozoon nipponicum. The sequence goes on along the minus strand of JAQBSW010010576.1, from coordinate 376 downwards.
TCATTGGGTCTTATATTTACTTAAGCCTTCTCGAATGGAAGGAGACGTGTTTGAAGGAATAAGATTCAAGAATAATTCCAATTAAGAAATTGAGATTTTGAATTGAGATAGAAAACGGAATAATTTAGATATAGTTCAAAGAACAATGGAAAATCTTGTTCCAACGTCATTTTCAGACAATCAGCTAATTGATGGCTTAAAGAAGAAGGGACAATTGAGAACCCATCAATTGAGGCCAAAATTGCATCATCTGAAAATGGACCTATGAGTGCTATCAATTGTCCCGCACAAGAAAAATACGGTCAAATCCACAACAAAAAGGACAGCACTGAGAACAAATTACCTCTTTCTAACTTCATCTAATTTTTCCCTTATT
>JAQBSW010010575.1:0-23632 GCA_029291075.1 Eudiplozoon nipponicum | reverse complement strand
AGACGTTTCCCGATACTGATGCACCCTTGTGCCTGCGGTCTGTTGTCCTTTCCGTCAGCTGTGGAAATTGACACTCATTCGGAAATTCTTCGGAACGACAAAGACAAACTTGGCAAGCATAAAAAACTTCTGGTGGTTATAACACCAGTTCTTTGGGGCATATTTATTAAAGGATTGCGGAGATCTCGATCGCCGCCTACCATTATAATTTGACTTGGAAACGAATTTTGGTCGAGCATTCACTTGATTTAGCTCGGATTTGGTAATGGCCAATCCTTCTAGAACTTTGGCCATGTTCGCCACTGTTCTCTCTAAAGAGGAGAGTCTATCATCTTGCGGGGGTGAAGAAAAGGATGATGGATTCACTTTGGGTTCCAAAACCCTATATTCTAACTCACATCTCTCAGATAAGTCATCTATAGAGAGAGTGTTGGGGAGCTGTCTGGCAAAGAGTTTTAATGTTTGTGGAAGATTGTTAATAAAAACAACCTTAGCCTCATGGTCAGAAATGTTGGTTTTATACCAACGTTTCCGTAATTCCCTCAGTATTTCGATGGGGCCAAGATTTGGCATGTCTAACTGCGCATATTTGTTTATTATCTGCTCAGTCTCTGTGGGCCCAAGCAAGGATTCTACTTCGTTTTGTAGACCCAAAATGGGATTAGGTAGCTTCCTAATGGCCTCAAGCTTAGGATAAATCCGTCGCTGCAATTCAGAAGGTAGTTTAGCAAAAACCTTCGACAGTTTTTGATGACTGTCATAATCAGGAAACGGGGAGAAAGCGGAGTCTACGCGCATAAAGAATAGTTCACTATCTCCATCCCAAACAGGAACATCAATATCTAAAATTGGACCTGACATTCTAACAATCTTACGGGATCTTAAAAGCATAAATTTATAAGCAATATGAAAATATATAAATATACTTTAACGAAACGCTTACCCACAAAAAGCTTCCACAGTTGAATGAGCGCAGAACAAAAGCACGTCACAGTAACTGCTTCCAAAAATTGAAATTATCCGCAATTGAGCCTGTCGAGTACGTACGGTACCGTTTTGTACGTAGAAAAGATGAACAGAGGCCCCGTTGGCCTTTGATGCCAATGTATTATTATTATATCCCAAAAAAATTCAACACAAATCCACGAATATATACCCAACAAAATTCCCAGAAGACCACGATTAGGGTAAAGAAAACGCAAATGTTAATCTATTTTTATCCCAAATAAATGAAAAAGGAAGTCAATTTTATTTATACCAAAAAAATCAGAACAATAATCAATATCCTGGCGCGGTCGCCAATTTTGTAAACGCCCCGGCTTCAAGTAAATGCCGTACGACGTTACAAACTCGGTTAAGGTGCTCTGAATAGAGATTTGTTACTGATAGGGGGCCCTTAAGAGGGCCTGGTCGTGCGTTCTCCTGAATTATTCAGAGTGTGAAGATGTCCTAGAGCCTTGGGTGGACTCTGGTTGTTGTTGCTCCCGTTGTCGAGTTGTAATCACGATGTGGATAACGTCGTTCAGGTTCTGCAATTAATTGGCTCGTCTCGCTGGTTGTACCGCAACAAGATGAGTCACGGATGTAGCCAATTGTTGGTGAAACTATCAAATCACCAGCGTAGGTATTGACAGCCGACAGAACGCACACGCGTAACGCAAAGCAGAATGCAAATGCGACAACTGACTTGCATGGTAAATTGCCGTGCTTAAATAGCATGCCATAGTAATGTATGTCTACTTGCATACTATTGGTTAAACGGCAAGTTTCGCTTTTTTCTCATTGGTGCAACGTAAATAAAATTGAATTTAATTTACGCAATATGTCGGTCATTAATTTTTGTCGTTACAGACGATCCATTTTTTCAAGCCAAATGTAAAACTCTTTAAGTTTTAAGTCTTGTAGAAGTTACTTGCCTAATATAATAAGTCATAATTTCAGTGTTCTATTCATATTAACCGGTTCATTTATTTGAATAACAATTATAATGGTTAAATCTGCTTTCAATCAAGACTTCACGAGGCCCAACTAGCCACTTGCACTAGACAATGCATATTGGATGTCATTCTGAAAATTTTCATGTCATGGGAAATTGCCGATAAATCTCAATGACTACATAAATAATCAGCATAACGGATATCATAGGTCCGCATCCGCATTCATCCTAAATATAAATAAAAGAAGGTAAGCAAAAAGCAGCTTTTCCGCATTATTATTACACCATCTGTTAAATTGGAAATGCTGCACCCGTTCATAAATGTCGGTTGTAAAGCAGATCAAATAACCTCTTTTTAATAATTTTGACAGCAAAGGTCACGTAGCTATTTCGAATGTTTGATGCATTTTCAAACAGAATATACAGGCAATCAACTTGCACGACACTTATCTTGCCTATCACCTGTAAATAAAATCAATGATCAAATGAAATAAATTCGTCATGCTTTGTGGTTTAATTTAAAGCATGAACAGCGAAAACAGCAACTTAAATCAATAAATCATTTTCAATGGTAAAATTATCATATCGGAGAGCATTCGTATTTAATGGTTGACCACTAAAAGAGTATGGATTGTAATAAAACTTGTGACAATTTCGGTCTATTCTGAAGACACGCATTGCCACGACATTTGAATATTAGTGGCCAGTGTGATTGTGTGAAAGGATATCGTCAAAGAGATGTTGATTTCGCTTATTTCAGTGCCTGCACAAGAATCATTGATTTACCAGCAATAATCATTCTTGCAATTGTAAAGGAAATGACACTCAAATATCATTATTAATAAATACAAATAAAATGATTACAAATATACGTTTATGTATTCATGGAAAAAATCTAAAGCATTAAAATTAATAAAAAATAAAATAAAATAAAAATATATTTATATACATTAATATATATATATATACATATTCATTATCTCTTTACATAATATCTATCATTCTAATTCATATATATATATATGTAGATATATATATATATATATATATATAGATATATATACATGCCTATATATGTATTGTCATTATCCCTTAACATAATAAATATCATTAGAATTTATATATATTTATATATTCATATATACATGTTTATATTTATTTATATACATGTATTTATATATATTGTGATTAGCTCACAACAATGCTACCCTTAAGGTATATATATATATATATATATATATGTATATATATATATATGTATATATATATATGCCTATATATTGTCATTATCTCATAAAATAACTATCATTAGAATTTAGACATATATATACATGCCTATATATATTTGTATACATATATATACATATATATATGTATTTTTCAAGATCTCATAACAAAATATCTACCATTAGAATATATATATATATATATATATACATATATATATACATGGCTATGTATATTTATGTATATATATATATATATAGTCATTAACTCATAACAAAATAAATATCATTAGAATTTATATATATATATACATATATATATTTATACCTATATATATTACCATACATGTATTATATTGTCACTAGCTCACACAAATTAACTAGCATTAGAATTTATACATATATATATATATATATATATATATATATCATTTCCTATAATTTATACATACCAATATGTATTTATAGAAATGTATATATATATATATATATATATATATATATATATATATATATTAATTTGTATCTCATAACAGAAATATCTACCATTAGAATATATATATATATATATATATATATATATATATATATATATATAACTTTGTTGGATAAATATAACAGTAACGGACGTGCACAAATAAGTACTCACGTGACACCCAATTACGGAGCGAAAGTTCAGTTACATTTAAAAATGATATGGCTGATGTAAATGTCGTACTTGCTACACTATTTTGTTTATTTTAAACTTTTGACTATTAGTGAATTAAAGGTAGTAGCTCACAAAGGCTGCATAAACCAGTTTAAGGGGAAAAAATTGGAATTCTACTTGCGTTGTCACAACTCAGATCAGATAAAGTTTACTGTTCTGTTAATTGTCATTGTTGCTATATTGTCTGCTAATCTGTCATTCGCTTAGTTTGTAAAGTAACTTTTTCCAGGGTTTTATTAGTATAATTTTTAGCCGTTTTTCCCATCCATCTTACTTTGAAACAGGTCTCGTTTTTAAGCAATCTTTGATTGCATGGATGATGATAACAATTCTTTAAATCAAGTTTCCGAACTTCAAGTAGAGACCGATCCCATTGGATTTAACTTGTCATTGAACAACATAGAATATCTATCGTCAGGCGCACATACTGACGGGTTTCGGCCTTCCATGATCATCATCAGAGTACGACGGCAAACTGACTAGCGAGTATCAAACCGCAACGCATATATATAAATAGCAAAATTAGATGTGCGGATCTCATTTCTAGTAGTATGGCATACATTGTACATGACTGGAAATGTCGGATGCACAATTTGTATGCAGTCAGGAACATAACATTTTTGCAGCTTTTTCCATATTCATACAGGTAATACAATTAAACAATCGTTAATTGCGTAGATGGTGGTAATATTTCTTTAAATCAAGTTTGCAAGCTGCGAGTAAACTCCAATCGCATCGTGTTTAATCAGTAATCGAACAACTTTGCAAGAATACCTTCAGTCGCACTTAATGACGCGTTCCGACCTTCATAATTATCACCAAACAATGATTGTTTAATTGTACTACCTACTTATATGCGACGAAGCTGAAAAGGCTAATGTTTGTGATGCATCGAAATAATGCAACCGACGTTTCCATTAAAGTTCAATGCACGCGAGACTACTAGATCTGAAAGCCAACTACCTAATTTTGTAATCTATATATATATACAATGCTGTTTGATCCTCACCAGTCAGTTTGCCGTTTTACTCTGATGATGATTATGGAAGGTCTAAAAATGTCAGAACGTGTAATTAAACATTAATTGATTGCGCGGGTGGTGGTAACAATTATTTAAATCAAGTTTGCGAGCTGTGAAAAGTTTTTAGGCTTCGCATTTTGCAAAATAGTAATTCAATGTCTTCGCTTAAAGCCCTTTAATTGATTTATTTTTCAAATTTTGCCCTTTTTTTCTCGATTAACTAAAGTGGCAATTTTTTATTCATTTCTTTAATCAGCTGATATTAAATTCGTTGTGTATACAAGCCCATATGGCACTCCTTTCGCCCTAAAGTTCCAACTAACCACCCCTTATCTAACATTATTCGAGTGGTATATAATTGAACATTTCTACAATTATTCGATCATTGTTTCAAAAAAACTAGTTTACGAAATTCATATATGCATCAATCCAATTATATGTACACTTGTGAGTATTAACCAATCGTTGCTCAGTACAGAAACTCAATTCATCCAGTAGATAGATTTCAAACGTATTGGATCCCTTCATCTACTGTCCAGAAATTGCCGCAGACAGAACTCTAAACTGGGCACGCATGCTTCAGAGTTATGCATTCTAACTACTTAGCCACCCGGCTGCAAGCTGTACAAAAATTTGTTATATGCTGGCTTATGCATTTTGTTATCCTTTGCTTCTGTGTTTGAATATATGGAACAATTTTAGACCAACAGTTCCAACAAGCTACACGATTTTTTTCAGTAATGATCAGCCACCACATCATCTGGGGAAGTGTTATTAAAATGGACATTTGTATAAGTAAATGATAATCATTTGCGCAGGTGTTAAATCGAAGTCGCATTTATGATATAAACCCCAATACCATTTTATATATACATTTTTCAGGACGGACCAATCATTGATAATGTAGAAAACACTGATCGTCCGGTAGACCTGTATCATCCTTCTTGGGAACACATCATGTATTGTTCAAAAATTGCCACGGAGAGAGCTCGAACCTGGGCAAGTTTGGTTCGGCGTTTGTGAATTTGGAAAATGTGCGTGGCGTGCGGCGAGGTGGCTCTGTGTTTCGATTCACCATTTCCATTGCATACGTGCCCGGGTTAGAGTCTTGGTCCCGCCAATTATTGGTCAGTAACTTTAACATTCCCATTAAGGAAGATACCGGTCTACTGGAAGAATCGCCTTTTCTACATAAAACAATGCTTGGTTTAGACTGATAAATGCATAAATAATGGAATTATCGTTTAATTGGAGATCACAAGTGTGAATTAAATATAACTGCTATCAACTGCTCAATTCAATAGCACATTTCCCGAGAGCGTGGTGCATGATTTATAATGAAAGTTTTGAGGTAGCTTGATATATTCAAGTCTTTTAAGCTGCCATGTAGGATCCACGTGAAAGAAAGGCTAACCAAAATACATTATTGAGTGCGTAACTGAAAATTTGGTGTAGCGTGCGACAGACAAGTCTCGTCGTGTGAGGCGCAAATTCAGAAACAGTTGCGTCCATATTCGAGCACTGTTCAGGGCAAATTCATGACATTATATGAAGTGTTCACAATATTGACGAATCCGGTCAACTGGATAAATTGCCTTTTCGAAATTTTACAATGCTTGGCTTATACTAAAGAACTTATATATAATCGGATTGGCGTTTACATTGTTTGTATGTGATGGATACAATATTGCGTTATGAATATATGGTCTCACTTACATGGAGTTTTATGTACTGCTCCAATGAAGGTGATATTCTTCCCAGAGATTGGCTAGATGAGGATAATACAGCATACTTTTACTTTCCGTTTAATAAAGAAAATTGAATATCATAACTGGTTATCAAAGATATTAATGATATTAATTTAAGATTAGCTTATTTAGATAAAACATATTTTGTATAAAACTTTTGCACGAACTGCATTTTTATTGTTTAAAAATTTATGTCTCATAAGTAGTAATAGTATTTAGCTTGTGCTTCAACTAGTTAGAGTATTTAACGGTGTACGTAATTATGTTGCCTCTTATTTCATGATTGACCAAGTACATGAAATGATATAAAACAGTCTTAAAAATTTAGAAGGCGATGAAATTAGCAACAATCAAAGCAAGAAAGAACGATGCATGAAAATTCAAAGGGACAATGACACATAGTAGTACGAATTGATGTTTAACGAAACCGCCAAAATGTTCTAATAATCAAAAATCTGACAAATTTCTTTTACAAATATAATATCACTGATGCGTTTAACTCTTTAAGAAATATGAATAGACCATCTACTGTAAAACATAGCTATTTAGACATATGTCACGTATTGTTAACACATTTTTAAAATAGTTAAATTTTATTAAAAACATTTTCAGCTAAACGATGTTTTTTGTTACTAATCTGAAGCAAAATAAAAAATCCAGCAATGTAGCAAAAATAAAAGTTTACATTTTGTATGATACTGTGACTGAAGAAACGCTAATTAGTATTGTGGAGAAAATAATTCAAGCGCAATTTAGATCGGCATTGGCTGAAAAAAAATGCAGTCATTCGTAAATAACCACGCATAACCAAATTCCATGATTATATTCAGAGCATGACAGCAAACTGATTAACGTGGGTCATTTCGAGAAAATATACGTAGCTTTATAAATGTATACACTTATATAACTTCATAACGCCTATTATCGTTGAATATTATATAGTAGATTTTTCAAATTCAAAAACACCAATCGTACCAATACATCTGATTTACATGGAAGCTTATTGACACAAATTGTGCTACGACTTTTTTGATAATGTTCATTAGAAGCCATTGAGCAAATAAATATTATTTTCAACCCCAGATATCGTGGTGTCTGTATTATAATGACAGACTGGCGGGTTGTTAATTTGAACATTATTTTTAAAGAGATTCCATGTAGGCTGTACCTAAAGCAAAGACTAATAAAATGTATAAGTTATTCTTTAACTAAAAAATCTGTATAGTGTGCCGCATGGTAGCGCAATGAATAGAGTTATAAACTCCTAATAACATGAGACCAGGTTCGAGTTCTGACCGCGTCAAAGATTTGGCCAGTACTTGAAGAGTTCCCAATAAGGAATAAACTTATTTACTGAAAGCGTTGCCTTCACTACATTGTTAAATGCTCAGAATATAATTCCAAATCTATATATAATGTAATGTGTGTATATATCAAGCTCAAAATGTTTGATTTATCACATGCCACACCAATAATGATTGTTTAAATATACATAAATCTTCAATTCAATACCACATCCCCAGGTAGTCTGGAGTCTGTTGTATAATGATTGAGGGTAGCGGTTTGTTGGATCGTGAATCGTTAACATATCCAAATATGTTCCACATAATAGTCTGGGAAGTAAATTGGCTGAGGTTTTTGTCCCGTTCATGCCTGATTCTGGACAATGCCGATAGAGTTCTTAATAGGAACACAGGCAATACAGTGGACTGATTACCTTTGTTATCTGACATAACTTTTGGTTTTTAATAACTATATATATATATATATATATATATATATATATATATATATTTGATTATATTCAAAGGCAATAGGCGTTTTAAAGTTATAAACTTGTATACATATATATAGATACATATATTTAATCGCAATGATCCACATTTATCTGTTTACCTTCATGCCCTGATTTTTAACATTGAACCTTCGTTACTTGTGATATTGCAGACGACAACAATTTCCTCCAGCTCCTCAATGTTGTACAGAATAGGATGAATGAGGTAAACATATATACGCAAATGCTGTTCTAATATTTAGCCATCTTTACTATACTTGCATTTTAAATTAAATATATTTGATAAATGACGAAAATTTCGAAAATTCAAATTCGTGGCTGCAATGTAATTTTGGCAAACGACGTTCAATTCAATTCAAAACAATGTGAAATTAAGAGAGATAACATTGTGCTCACCTGATAAACAATACAGGTTGATCCACATAATTTGGCTTTCGGTCTCTTTGTGAAAAATATTTTGGATACTATTAATGGTACTTATTATCCTTTGTTGTTGTACGTGTAAATGATTTGAAATTGATGATAAATAAAGCCGCAAACTTGATCTAAACAATATAAACAAATTTAAATTAAAGTTTATTATCTCTAATTAATACAATGTGGTCTGGTGTATATTCTTCGCATTTTACTGCTAAAGATAATCCTAATGATCACGGTAAATTAAAATGTCATTCAATTAAGCTTCATCTACTTTAAACTTATTGCTAATGTGAGTTTTCAATTCATTTTAAAATTTTCTGTTCATTACTTTACCAGTAAAATTGGCTAATACCAGCATAAATTAAGTTCATCCAAATGCAATATTTAGGAAAGATCTCTCAGTAAAAATGCTTGCCTTAAACAAATCTAATTTTAGCAAATATTTTTTCAGATATTGTTTAAAATTCATCTTGTTCAGGCAATGAATCATGATTCGGGGCAGTGAATTTCATTTATATTTTATCAAAATTTGTAAATCTTGATTTAATATCATTCATACTTGAAATGACCAATTTTTATATTCAAATTACTTTATAAAATGTAAGAAACGGTATATTATATTACCCTCGCCTATCCATTTGTCGGAAGAATATCACCTTAAATGGAGTAGTATATAAAACTCCACGAAATTGAGATCACGATAAATAAATTAGTTAACCAATTAAGCTAAGTTTGCAAATCATTCAAATTTTCTGTTAATTTCTTTACCAGGAATATTGGTTAATGTCAGCATAAATCAAGTTTATTCAAATGTACTATTTAGGCATGATCGCCAAGCAAATATGATTACTTGAAACTCAAGCAACTTTAGCAGACATTTCTCCTTATATCAACTTACTAATATACTTTTTAACGCAATGAATCATGATTTGAAGCAGTGCATCTAACATATACTTTGCCGAAAATAGCAAATCTTAATTAATAATCAGTCATATTTAAAATAACAAATTGTGATTATCAAATTGCTTTATAAAATGGAAAGAAACGGTATATTATATTATCCTCATCTAGCCCTTTGTGGGAAGAATATCACCTTAAATGTAGCTTTAAATAAAATTCCGTGTAAGTGCAAATATATATTTATTAAAATAATATTGTATCTAACACATAAACAGAATCTCGATAAATTAACAAGTCTACCAATTAAGCTTAATTTACTTTAAACTTATTGCTAAGGTGAGTTTGCAATTCATTAGAAAAATTCTTTTAATTTATTTACCAGGAAAATTAGTTAATGTCAGCATAAATTAAGGTTTTCCCAATAAGCTATTTAGGTGTCATCTCTCAGGATAAATGCTTGCTTGAACCACAAACAGAATTAGCAAACTTTTTTCCATATATCATTTTAATAATCATCTTTTTCACGCAAAGAATCATGATCCTGGGCAGTGAATTATCAATTGCCTATTTGTCAAATATCCCTGCTTGTGCAAATTTTGACAAATAGGTGCCAGCTTTTATAAACGACTATTTTAAAATCAGATGAATATAATAATGATTCAGAATTTTCCAGTGATTAATCGCTTAAGAATTAGCACAATTAGAAAAATTAATAAACGTTTCAAAAAAAGGTTTAAAATGAAGCAATTTATTTACTCTTTTGTGGAAAGCATAGCCTGAAATATTTTAACATTCATCAAATTAAACAGAAAAAAATGAGAGCCAAACACGACTCAATATTAACAACATTCGAAAAGTAATTTGTTATTTGCCATATTTAGTCTAATCATGCGAGTCTATTTATCCAGCACGAGAAATACTTCTATTAAACTTTACTTAATGTAAAATGTGAGACAGTGTTGTCAATAGCGTAATCAGTAATACTAATGTTTGGTTGCCAGCAAGTTACAAGGAACAAAACACATCTAGTCGACCTGCCAGAAACAGTAAGCTGTATTACTCATTTACATTTTCGATTAAAGATTTATCTCACAGTCACCCAGAATTTTTTTGTCTGTCACTAATTGATATTTCAATCGCCACGTCAGTCGTCTTTTCAAAATTTGAGCGCCTTAATTCAACAACACATAACCAAGCAACGTTTCTATATTGATAATTCGTTTATAATTTGTTTACCTTCAAATTTATGTAGATCGTCAGGTGCAAAGTTGTCAAATACTCTAAGCATTACGATCGTCACACTTGTCATCATCACAGGTGTCGATAAAACCGGAAATATAATATTTGAATTAAGTTCGCTTTCGCGGCCTGAAACCAAAATCCAATTATATTCATCAGGTGCAGGGCATTCAAAAAATATCTTCAATCACACATCCTAATGCGTTTTGTCATAAATTTGGTCTCATTCAGGACACGACTGCAAACTGAATGACAACACGTTTAGTCTGATTTTATACGACAAAATTATATCAGCAAAATATTTTCTCATTAAATTTGTTTTAAATTCGTGGGCTGAATAAATCCAAAAAATATCCATGAGTTGATTCATCGCGTCATTAATTCAACTTTTCTTACTTTGGCAGAACTCATCTAAACAACTGCGTTGCCTTTTGATATTCTGTTTAAGATTCGCTATACAAACTTAGCTATAGTGTCAGATTTTGCCACAATTGTGGAGCAAAATATATATATGAACCAATCAAAACAGTTTACTTCTGCGTTTTACAGTGTACTATGATTAAACTTGCAACTGTTTGGAGGACATTTCCCACAAAATTGCCTTTTTTTCCAAAATGCATTGTGGTATAACGTATTAAAAGAAGATTTCAAACAATTGTAAAAATAAAAACTGACAAATGAAACAGTTTTGCATTCTTCAGATTTATTCACATATTTCCATCAATTTTATTAAGTTCTAATTAAATATGGATTCTTCTCTTTTGAATAAATATAAACAATTTCAATATAGAGAATTTGACATGGATTAGCGTAATGCAGCACTTTTTATAACGTACAATTATAAAGTGTGTACCATCATCAGTTCAAATGGTCTTTGAAAGGTATACGTCAAGGTCATTTCATGGATGTTATAGGATAAAGATCAATCAATAAAAATGAAGAAATTATATGGAGCGTCCATATTAATTAACACATTCCGATAACATTGACGTGAAAAGCAATAATTTATTACTTCGGTGTTTGGGAAAAATTTACATGTCTCATAGGACATCTATTCTCAGATGATAGTTCACAATCGTGGATTTATGAATTTCGTCGTCCATTCCAATGAGAGGTTTGATTCCTTTGACCGCTGAATGATTTCTTGTTCTCCGACAGTTATGTTCATTTTGTCTTGGAATTCTGCAATAAATATCTATTCAGTAACTACCTCTTACATAAGTGTAATGTTGAAAATTGGTTAAATATTAGGCAACTGCAAATCTTTCATTTTTGTTTTTGTGATTCTCCAAAACGTCTTTGTCAGCTTATGATTTCGTAGCATTATCTTTGATTTTTACATGTGCATTTATAGTCAAATATCATTATAGTATCCAACTAGTCAGGAACTAACCAGATATGCTTAATGTAATATTAATTTTTCTGAACATCAAAATTCAAATCCAACAAATGCAGCTGATTTATATATATATATATATATATATATATATATATATATATATATATAGGTCTTTTGTTACCAATTGTGCTACTACGTTTGTAATAGTTCTCCTCGTCTGTCATGAGGTATATTATAATGATTAAGTTGCAAATTATGACAATCACAATACTTCCAGATACATATATTTTGCTAAATGGGTGGTTTCCATCTAATATGTACGTAATACTACCATCCACATTCTCAACCAGTATAAAAGTTTTGAAAGGCATTAAATAATTACTGGTAAATCGTTGTTTTATTTTAAAAATTCACTATAATATCAACTCGCATTGTTCGTAAAACTTCAATATTATAAGCAAAATAAAACTTTATATCACAGTCAGATGATCAGCTTTGTCGTTAATTAAAAGTAGTTTAAGGTTACATACAGCTTGCTCTACCAGATATTGAGGCAGATATTTTAGCTAAGTTATTATTCTAAAAGTCGGATTTAAATCTGCTGTGTCTCGTAATGAATGACCTTACAAGTTACACTTGAATGATTTTCCATATTTCTATTCTTCTAGTGTTATAATTGGTAGATGCTTGGATAAAAAGATTTTTGTAATTGTTCAAACTGGTTTTGTCGCATTTTTAAAAAAATTTTTTATATGACTGCAATTAGTATTGTGAGATAAAATCAAAATGAAGTGCATCAAATAAGCCCGAGAATTGGTACCTAATCTGGTCGAGGAAACAACTTGCTAATGTTCGACAACAATATTCTCGAAAAGAACACAAATCGATATTGGTACATCCGGACTCGATTGTCGCTAGACTAAGAAAAATAGGTTTAACGCGAGAAAAGTTTAACTCTCAAAAGTTATCTCATCAGCAAAACGTCAATTATACGCTTCTGGTTAGATTATTTAACCAAATTACCATGTACACCCTGTTTTCTAAATATTAAAAAATTGAAATTAAGTGCACTCATGCCTTGTGTATGATATTTGCAAATGAATCATTTGCAAATGATTTAATTAAAATTATTGCGTGTTTAGAATTTCGTGTTTTGTGGTCACGGTCCAATTGTCAATACACTATTTCGGCTCAATTTTTCGAATTATTGATTAGATTCTGAAAAGGTAATTCTACTTCATTTATGCGACATGGCGCGCAGACTTTAAAAGAGAATTTCACAGTCAATTCATCACGTTTGAAGAAGCAATTGATCAAAAGAATCCAGAAATATTAACCGCAGAAATAATAATAATAATATAATAATAATAATAATAATAATAATAATAATAATAATATTGTAAATGTATATATATATATATATATATATATATATATATATATATATATATATAATATATATATATATATATATATATATATCTATACGTGTGTGTGCATGCGACAACAAGTGATTCACATGTCTATGTGTATTCAAATTTTCTCATGGAGGATCGTTTCATGACTCGCTGTTTCAAATTTCAATTTCAAGTTAGTCATCGCGCTTTTTTCTGATTTGTTTTTCAAGGTAGTTGCAAAACGTGTTCTCTGATTTCGCATAAACGTCTGAAGTGATTAATGCGCATTAATATATAACTGGTGTTATCATGGATAAATTTATTGTTCAAGTAAATGTGTACAACGAAGATTACAACACTAGTTTTCTGTGATACCGTAACGGGACAAACTCACATGATTCTCCCTTATTATACTAAGTTTCAAGTCACATTGCTTGTGTATAGCATTGAACCATATATCAAAATATAAAATCCACATGCATGAATAAACAATTGTACAAGCAGACGAGCACAGTAAAACTATTTAAAAAATCCATTGCATGAAGTCGCTTAATTTAATGAAGTTTCGGATCTTAATGTAGACACCCATCCAAGTATATATATGCGTTTTTCAGTATAAACTAAGCATCGCATAATGTAGACTAGGTAATTCATTCAGTAGACTGGTCTCGTACTTACTGAGAACTCTTCGAGTATGGTCCAGAATTTGTCGTAAACAGAACTTGAACCTAGAAACGTGAACTTCAGAGTCTATAACTCTATCTATTGCGCGTCGAATTCTGGATAGTACTTGAAGAGCTCCCCAATAAAAATGAAACCGCTCTACTGGATGAGTTGTCTTTTCTCTATTATAAAACGATAAGTTATACTTAAAAATGTATATATATGTGCCTGCATGCACATACTTATATATATATATATATATATATATATATATATATACTCTTCTCTCTATATATATATATATATACTCGGATTGATTTCAATAATTATCACCAGCCGCACAGCTTACGATCCTATAATTGTACAAATTTGCTTTGTTTATAAACTTAATAGAAAGAGTGTGGCAACTGAAAATGTGCAAATCAATGACATTGTTCTCTTTGTAAAATACACCAATTTCCTTTGCGTTAAAGAACGATATTTATTAAAAATAAGTTCGTCTATGGAGCCAGTTTTGCTCCATTTAAAAGAAGCATATTTCACGACAGGTAAGAGATTAATTACCTTGTCCTTGTTAAGCGCAACAAGGTGTTTGGATCCACTGTCCTCCTGATCAATCCGAAAATTTCTACTTTACGTTTCGGATCTCTTTTCAGCGGAAAGCACATCCCACAAACAATTTGACAATCAATGTCAAGTGGAAAATTTAGTTTAAATCGTCTCATTTATACTTATTGTTACATCTCTTAAGTATAATTACCTTTTCTCAATGTAAGCGTATGCCCAAATTGTTTGAGTAAGCAGACACACAAAAACCAATTTTATGTCCAATTACCTAGTGAAAAGATAGTTATGTTTAAGAGGTCTAACAATAAGTATAAATGAGACAGTCTAAACTAAATTTTCCACTTGATATATTTATTGTTATATTGTTTTTGGGATGTTCTTTCCGTTGAAAACGACTTCCGATCCAGGAAGTCGAAATATTCGGATTCATTAGGAGGACAGCGGATGCAAACACCTTGTTGCGCCCAACAAGAACAAGGTAATTTTTCCGCATTTGACTGATGTGTTTATCCCAAATGTTCACAAAACATTTAATTGTCATTTCTACCCGTGAAGTTCTTTAATCAAGCGTTGAATGTATATAAATATAAAATCTTGGAATGCTTGATTGGAGAGGATCAATCTGTGGAATTTATGTAATACATTCGTGTAGTTGTAAAAAAATAAAATGCGAATTCGCTATCCAAGAAGTCACTGCGTCGTAATACTTTCAGCTATTTTTTTAGAATGATGCGCCTTCGTTAAATAGTAAATTTATTTATGCCGTTTATTGGTTCATTATGTCTACAGAATTCTTTAATTGTGCTCTAACCCATGGATAACTGCACTTGTTTTGAACGCGGCAGGCCAGTAGAATTCAAATTTTGCCAAACAAGTTGCAATTTACAGTTTGTGTTGTTGTGCATCAAAACGTTTTTGGAAAATTAAACAGTGCTGTCTAAACGAATTTACTTTCCAGTTCATCTCAGTGTTCGGAATACTTTCATTTTAATTAAAACTCTCCCAATTGAACTGAGTATGATTAACATCGTAATGTAAATTTTGGGGAGTTTAGTTTGTTGACAAGGAGAGAAATAATAATAAAGTTAATACCTATGCACGTCAGACATGTAAGGCAGATTTTATTCAATAAACAAGTAAAGATTGGATGTTTCAAATATCACAATCAAATAGCTTTCTATTGATTACCTAATGAGCTTTCCATTGATATTCCATCAAATTGTGTGAAATATTGAACATCTAGTGAAAATAAAATCATCGGTGTCTTTCGTGAGTAGAATTTTAAAATGATATCTAAGTATCGTTGATCAAATTGGTTTCATAGGTGAATTAGCAGAGAATATTTGTATGCACAACTTTAAATCAAGTCTTCGAGCTTGAAGTAAACACCAATCCCATTGTATTTAACCAGTCGTCGGACATCATAACAAAACCACCGCCAGGCGCAACGCACTGACGAGTTTCGACCTTCCAGGATAATCGTCAGAGTACGACGGCAAACTGGCTATCAAGGATCAAACCGCATTGCATATATATGGAAATCAATGTTTGATATGCGTCTCTCATATCTAGCAGACTCCCATGTGTTGAAATTTACTGGAAATGTCGGCTGCACAATTTCTATGCAGTCACGAACATTAACTGTTTGTAACTTTTACCACACACAAATATATAGGCAATACAATTTAACAATAATTGATTGCGCGGAAGGTGCTAACGATTCTTTAAATTAAGATTGCGAGCTTGAAGTAAACAACAATCGCATTGTATTTATACAGTCGTCGAACAACATAACAAAACTACCGCCAGGCGCAACACACTGACGCGTTTCGACCTTCCCTGATAATCATCAGAGTACGACGGCAAACTGACTATAGACGATCAAACCGCATTAAATATATATGGAAATCCAATTTGGATATGCAGTCCACACCACTAGCAGTCTCGTATACACAGAACTTGACTGGAAATGTCGGCTACGAAATTTATATGCAGTCAAGAAAATTAACTGTTTGTAGCTTTCGCCACATACAGATATATAGGCAATACAATTTAACAATAATTGTTTGCTCGGGTGGAGTTAACAATTCTTTAAATCAGGTTTGCGAGTATGAAGAAAACACCAATCCCATTGTATTTAACCAGTCGTCGAACATCATAACAAAACTACCGCCAGCCGCAATTAACTGACGCGTTTCGACCTTCCATTGTCATCACCAAAGTACGGTGGCAAAATGACAATCGAGGATCAAACCGCATTGCATTTATATGGAAATCAAAGTTAGATATACGTCTCTCATATCTAACAATCTCCCATATATTGAAATTGACTGGAAATGTTGGTTGCATAATTTCTATGCAGTCATGAACATTAACTGTGTGTTGCTTTCGCCCATATACATATACAGGCAATACAATTTAAAAATAATTGATTGCGTGTGTGGTGGTAACAAATCTTTAAATCAAGTTTGCGAGCTTGAAGTAAACACCAATCCTATTGCATTTGACCAGTCGTCGAACAGCGTAACAAAACTACCGCCTGCGGCAACGCACTGACGCGCTTCGAACTTCCATGATCATCATTAGAATACGACGGCAAACTGACTATCGAGGATCAAACCGCATTGCATATATAAGGAAATATCTAACTTTGATTTCCATATATATGCAATGCGGTATGATCTTCGATAGTCAGGTTGCCGTCGTACTCTTATGATGATCATGGAAGGTTGGAACGCGTAAGTGCGTTGTGCCTGGCGGTGATGATGTTATGTTGTTCGACGTCAGGGTAATCAATTTGAGCGGTGTTAACTTCATACTCGCAGACTTGATTTAAAGAATTGTAAACACCTCCCGCGCAGTCAAATATTGTTAAATAGTATTGCCTATAAATATTCAAGTGGCGAAAGCTTCAAACAGTTAATGTTCGTGACTGCATAGAAATTGTGCAGCCGAAATTTACCGTTAAGTTTAATGTTCGCGAGACTGCTGGAGAAGAGAGCCGCATATCTAAATTTGATTTCCATATATATGCAATCCGGTTTGATCCTTGATTGTCAGTTTGCCATCGTTCTCTGGTGATGGTCATGGAAGTTCGGCTGGCGGTAATTTTGTTATATTGTTCGACGTCTGGTTAAATCGATGTGATTTGTGCTTACTTCAAGCTAGCGAACTTGATTTAAAGAATTGTGACCACCATCCGTGCAAGCAATTATTGTTAAATTGTATTGCCTATATATGTATATGTGGCGAAAGCTACAAACAGTTAATGTTGATGACTGCATAGAAATTCGCAATCGACATTTCCAGTCAAGTTCAATATTTAGGAGATTGCTAGATATGAGAGACGCATATCTAACTCTGATTTCCATATATATGCAATGCGGTTTGATCCTCGATAGTCATTTTGCCGTAGTACTTTAATGATGATCATGGAAGATCAAAACGCGTCAGTGCGTTGCGGCTGGCGGTGATTTTGTTATTATGTTCGACGACTGGTTAAATACAACGGGATTTGTGTTTACTTCAAGCTAGCAAACTTTATATAAAGAATAGTGGTCACCACCGGTGCAACCAATTATTTTTAAATTATTTTGTCTATATAAGCATATGAGGCGAAAGCTTTAAACAGTCAATGTTCGTAACTCCATTGAAATTATGCTGTCGACATTTCCATTGGAATTGAATGTATGTGAGACTGCCGGAGGTGAAAGCCGCATATCTAACTTTGATTTCCATATATATGCAATGGGGTTTGATCCTCGATAGTCAGTTTGCCGTCGTACCCCGTTGATGACCAAGGAAGATCAAGACGCGTCAGTGCGTCGCGACTTGCGGTAATATTGTTATTTTGTTCGACGACTGGTTAAATACAATGGGATTGGTGTTTACTTCAAGCTCGCAAACTTGATTTGAAGAATTGTTACCATCATTAGCGCAATTACTTATTGTTTAATTACACTACATTACTTCTTAAAAACGTTTAAAATAAATCTGCTTCGTGAATGCATAGAATTTGTGCAACCACATTTTCAGCCAAGATCGATCAATGTTATACAAAAAGTACTAAGTGATATTTAATGTAAAATATTGTGGTTTTTCCTCTTTCGTCAATTTCTAGTTGCACTCTGAAAATAGCTAAACGCGTCGTTGCGTGCGACTGATTGGATTTTTTAATATTGTACGGTTGGTTAATAAATGTTATTTTGTTAATTTCTCGTCAAAAAATTGATTTAAATAGAAGTTAACACAAACCACCCATGCAATAATTGCTGAAGTGTTTTAATTAAATACGTTACGTGAAATTTTCGAATGAAATAAATCTTTAATCAAACTGTGCGCAATTTGTGTCAATTTTTTTCAGTAAGGTATCAAATTACTATACACAGGTAAACCTTGTAAGCATCAATTTATTTTAACACAGGCTATAATATGTGTAAGTGTAGGTAGTTTTTTTGCATAAAGCAATTCTATACATTTAAAAAATAAAAGTAACAAAAATACTATTAATAATAATGAAAATGGCAATAATAATGCTAATAATAATAATAATGCTAATAATGCTAATATGTATAATAATATAATAATAATAATAATAATAATAATAATAGTAATAATAATAATAATAATAATAATAATAATATATAATAATAAAATTAATTATATAATATGTAATAATAATAATAATAATAATAATAATAATAATAATAATAATAATTATAATTATTATTATTATTATTATTATTATTATTATTATCAATATGAGTGAAAGTAATTTTATTATTATTATTATTATTTTTATTATTATTATTATTATTATTATTATTATTATTATTGGTGTTCGTACTAATATTACTATCGTTATAGTGATCATTAGTAGTCGTAGTATTATTATCATTATAATAATTCTAATAATAGAAATTGTTTTGCAAACCGAGCCTTGAGAAATTTCGTGTTTTTTTGCTTTTCAGTACATACATGAAGATATGTTTATTTTTAGGTAATTGATTAGAATACCAAGAAGAAACGGTTGTTTTATCTTCAAATGTGCATCATTTGTTGTGCACCTATGTTATGTCCACCTATGGTGGACGGTCAACGTACATGTATGTCATCATTGTTTATTATTAGCGTATCGTCCAGACAAGACTTAATTATGCCTAATTCTGCACTTAAATTATTCATTTGAGAAGTCAGTCCCTGAATCAACGTTTCCAACCCATCAGAAGCCATATTAAATGTAACACAAGTGCTTTATTTTTACTCAATTATATATAGAATTTTGCTCGCACAACGAGCATCAATTTAACAAAACAAATTTACACATATTAATTAATGTAAGTTCACTTCGGCTCGAAGTCTGCTTTCATCATTGGGCTGACTGCTTCATTCTTTTATTGGTGCTTCTGCGAGGAATTTCTGTTGAAATAATGTCTGCCCTAGATAAGACCTTTTGTTCATTATTTGTCTTATAGATGGCTATTGCCACAAAACAAATTAACACAAAGCAAACCAGAATAATAAACTAAAGTCAACATTAACGGAAGGTATAATCTGATGTGCACATTCGTTTCGAGCTTACTAACTACTCATCAGTAGGAGCCGGTATTACGCCCTTTACCTACTATATATTTGGACGAGAAATGTGGAATAATAGGACGGTACGATCTCCTATACGAAGGTGTAAACCTGCAGCAGTGAAGCTAACTTCATATAATGTCCGCGCCTTTGTGACTTCAGGACCAAATCACTATATTTAGTATTTAAACCGAGCCTGTAATGAGTAACTTAACCACGATTGCCGAGTCAGTACTTGTCTCCATCACAACAAATTTCAAGGTATGCTATATTAAATCAAAATTGAGAATTACAATCACCTCTGAACAAATGTTACTCCAGCGTATTCATACACTCTGGCCTTCATATCCATTAGTTATCACTTTTATTATTAATCATGACATAATATAATTAAATGTATAACTGTTTGGTACTGTATTTGCAGAGAACTAATATATATGCAACTGTTCATTAGATATTGTGCACCAAGTAAAAAATTAGTTTAAATATGACCAAAAGAATAAACTAAAGTCAACATGAACGGAAGGTATAATCCCTTGTGCAAATTCGTTTCGCGATTACTGGCGACCCATCAGTAGGAGCCGATATTACGCCCTATGCACACTACATAATTTGGTGGGGAATGCAGAACAATTATAAGGTAAAGCTCCTATACAAATGTGCGTACTATCAATAGTCGAGCTAACTTCATATAAAGTCTTCGTCTTTGCGACATTAAAGCCAAAACTCACTATATATGTAATATATCCCGAGCCTCTAAATGATACCAACACTAACACTATTTTGTCGTTATTTGATACCAACATGATGGTACTTATATTTGATAAAATTTATTTTTGATTTTGCACTGCGGAAAGGTACTATTCATAACAATTATAATTAATATTTTTAAAAACCAAAAACCTAACAATACATCATTTTTTTTGGTCACATTTTAGCTACTTGTTAGTTACACAAGTGAAATAGAAAATAAAAAAATACATATTGTGATTACATTGTAAAGTTGTCTTTATTGGAAACTCGTTAACTACTCGCTAGAATTTGCCGCAGACTTGGCTCGAACTTGGGCATATTTGTTACGGAGATTCGGATTCCATAAACTGCCACACGGAGTAGAATCAGGAAATAAATTTTTTAAGTCGAAAAGTATCAACATTGTAAGTACACCTAAAATATACATCAAAATATAAATCAGTGAATCAAACCAAGGCATAAAATTTAGACGGTTTTGCATTGGGCTTGTAAAGTCCAAATTATTTGGTTTTCCAACTGTCTTGATAGCGTCTATTTATTGTGATTGCTACTACATCACATGCATCTCTAGCTCCAATCAAAATTAAAGAGCGTTATTTTAATATGTGGCATTTTTCACAAAAAGACTTGTTTGGTTATAATTTTGATTGAATCACCCAATTTAGGTTGTCATTTAGGCCTAATTAAGCTAATTTTTAATTAAATAATTCTCTTATCACTTAATTTTTTTTTGGTATATTTATTTTTTATTCTACTAATCAATAATTTGATTATGGAATAGTATAACTTTACCCCCAATGCAAAAACTTGCTATATTTAGACATTAAATTATTTCCTCATTTAGAGAAAAATGTCATAATGTTTTGAAAAACTTATTTTATATGCTTTATTAGTGGAAAAAAATAATTCGAACTTGAATTTATTTAATAAATAATAATGGAAAGTTGTCTGGTTATACATTTTCACCTTCAAAATTGAACAAAATTACATATTTATTAAATGAATTGCCAAACGAAATACTTTGTCTTTGGCCGATTTGGTTGTTTATTAAATGTTTTTTATACTATTTTATTTTCTGAATCGAAATGATTTTATTTATAAGAACTTTTTCAAATAATGTTTTTCTAAATTGAATAGCTTAATTTTAATTGGAAAAGAAATAGCTCATTAAAGGTTAAAATATTTATTTACGAGTTAAATCTTTTTAATTTTAGAATTCCTTTCAAAAAGTATTAAAGTAAAATAATAAATTTTAATTTTACTACACCATCGCTGTATGGAATAAATATAAATTTGTCGGCATTATTTTATGAAATATCTTTTTTATTTACCTACTACCTAATTTAATTTCAACTCATGTAACTTGTATTTCAGTCCGCGAAATATTAATATATTAGATTTTTAATAGTTTATTAAACAATTAAAAAAGAATTGAGATATATTCTATTTGTCATTTAAATTATGTTAAAGAATCATTTAGCCACTAGTTTCAGTAACACTACGTCGGATTATTATTTGCTCTTTTTTTACTTTATGTTTTATTATCATTATATTTATTAACATTATTTTTGTCTATTCGATTGAAAAACAGTTTGTGGCAAAAGTGTATTTTTAATACTTCATTCTGGTTTATTGCTTTTGGACATGTTGTGGTTAAAAAAATTATCACACATTCACTTAAAACTATTCTTGATAATTTTTTTTAATATTTCGATCATCAAGACAATATTATTTCTTCCTACATAAAAGTTCTAATTTACTATTAGTTCACAATAGTTAAATTGTATCACCGCTCAAATTATTCTCTATTAAAAAACTGATTTCATTCTAATGGACTTTTATTTCAGTGTCATTTTTAAATGAAGGTAATATCCTTTTTATTACATAATTGCGTCGTTGCTTATCGTTTCTTTCGGGTGTGATGTTCGTTACTATTTCTGTCGTAATAACATGTACCTTTGCCATTTACGATTTTACTTTGACTTTAATGTCTACTTACATCAAACTAATTTTATTTCTAAATATTTAATTTTAATTCATTTATTTTTGTTTATTCGTTTGTAAATTTCCCCTTATTTAAAATAGGTGATCATTCGTTAACTCTGGTCACTGTCTGATAAATTACTTTCTTGCTTGAAATTCGGTCTGTGAGTTTGTAAGTTGATCTTAACCTATTGTTTTGTAAAACAGAAATCTACCAGATATTATTATTATTATTATTATTATTATTATTATTGTGTGTGTGTGTATTGTGTGTGTATTGTGTGTGTGTGTGTGTGTGTGTATTGTGTGCGTGTGTGGCTGTGTGTGTATTTTTATTATAAATAGTTTTAGAAATAATA
>JAQBSW010010574.1:0-23633 GCA_029291075.1 Eudiplozoon nipponicum | reverse complement strand
AGGAACGAGATAGAAACAGCGAAAAGTACCCCTACATTATATCAATGGTGGCTCTTATGACTACTCGTGCGCCTAATCAGTCTGATCTTTTTCGGATGATTGATGTGAGAAGGCAAAAACATCTGGTCATACGTATATTAGATATAAAGTTGCAAATAGTAATGTAATTCACAGTTAGTTCAAATTGAATACATGTTAGTCAGCTGTAAAAATAGATTTTAAGCAAAAATAGGTCTTAAACACCATTCACAGTGAGAATAGTCAAACGATTAAAAATACATGACAATATGAACATAGTAAGATGATTTATGTTTATAGAGGAAAATGTTTTACACACAAATAGTTATTCTTACACAAATGTCTGGATTGAATTGTATTTTTATCATCGATTTAAAACATGAAGATATGTAAAAAGTCATCGTTAAAAGCAATCACTAAAATGAAGGAGTAAGCCCCATAAAAACTTCAATGATCAAAAACTCACGAATATTTATTTCATGTCATTATTATAATCTATTATTCTCTGAAATTTTGAATGGCACAATTAACTGACAACAGTAAAAATTGTTAATATTCCAATTGAGCGGAATAAATCTGCAGCGACACAATAGGTCCACCGCGTGATCCTCGCGGATCGCGCGCGGTTCTCTCTAATTTATAAAAACACTATTAATTACAAATAAAATTCCAGTTCAAGTAATATCGATTAAAACTGTTTGAGACTAAAAGAGATTGTTCCTAAAATCACAGCTAAGAGAAATATTGTTTTAGGACAGAGTTAGGATATTTGACCTTAAAGAGCACAGCGTTTGTAAAAATTGACCTTCGTTGGGTTGTAACACGGAGCCGAGTGTTACAATATACTAACTAATGTAACCTGGTTAGTCTATTTTTGCTTTAGGTGGAGCTCATATGGCATGCATTTAGACACAAAGTTCAAACTAACCATCTCAAATCTGTCATTACTGAACGGACACCACACTACATGGAGAAGTTGTACTGAAATGAACATTTATATAATTCAAAGAGCATTGGTTGTGCGAGCGGTGATAACAATAATTATATACAAGTCTGCGAATAAAACCACGGATTGTCACCGACCTAATCAGCATAAAGGACAATAATGAGACCCTCTATCCTTCAGTCGATGTTCTCCAAACAATTCTTGCTATGATCACCAAAATTATTACTATAATTTTCGAAATTGCTTGCACCGTTCTGAAACTTTCTCAAACGGATGTCTTTTTTATTTGGTTGACCACAAACAACGACAAAGGGACATATATCTTTTAAATGTGTGTAGTGCGAGCTTCAAATTCTAAATCTCCGAGAATTGCGTTCGCGTGTTGTTGCTTAGCACTATTCCATTTATCCTCATTTCCAAGTACGCATCATGTTTGTCATAATTTTGACTTGGTGTGGATTAATGCCTCTCTTCCGAAGGCTCCAACATCGTCCGTACTAACCACTAAAATGAGATACGATCTAATCTTCGTTGACTGGCAACGTTTCAATTCGTAACTTCCCGTATCATCATCAATTTTTTAATCACGCATACACAATACAATGCTCACAATAGTAGATTTAAGCAAATGTAGTAACCTCGTTCCAAAACGTTTCTATTTATATATTTATAGAAAATACATTGTCTCACTAATGGCTTTAAACAGAGAATTGATCTCGGTATACAAACTCTATATATGCACATGCATGGAGCACATGAAAACTCCCATCTAACACCTATATATACATATAGTAAAAATGGCAAACAAAACCTTACCTCGGTACAATTGCAGCTATCTTAAATTTCCAGTATACATAATTTTATTTAGTGTGTAAAATGTTAATTAAACAAGAGAGAAAAAGTATCGAACATTTGAAATGTAATTATAATTTTTTAATTCAAAACTGAAAAAACCAACAAACCTAACTGTCAAATACGGTTTATCGTGGAGAACTAATATATGTTCATATATGCAATTGCGTATTAAAAATTGCGCATCTTCTAACAATTAGTTTATATATGTTCCGAAGGATAAACCAAAGTCAGCAAGTTACCTCGATATAAAGTGGGTGAAGGACAGAGTGACGCTTGGGTTAAGACTAATGTAAGTTTTAATTCTCCTAGTTGGTTAGCTAATTCTAAAACTTTATCAAACTCATTATCACCATGATTACAAATTTGGCTTGATAAAAATTTTAGCAACATATTCAATTTAAAATATTGCATAAAAATATTAGCAACCGGAACTGATGATGAGCGCCCCGGAGGGACACGTTTAACTTGTTTATAAAATTCTTTTCTGGACATAAAATGGATAGAAGACATAAAAAAATTTAATATTTCTATAATATTTCTTAACTTCATTATACTATTTTATTTTATCTCTGGAAATTCTGTTAAACAACCTTTCACACTTTATAATGCTGAATGCACAGGGACATTAGTACACATCGATATATCATCCAGGCTTACCATTCTATCACTCTCCATCACATTGTATCTTCTAATAATGTCAATAAAATGGTATGTTTTCTTTAAAGTATAATCTAAAAAATAAGTATATTTTCTTATTCTGCTACATAGAAATTTATAAACTCTAAAGGTTGATGAGATTTGTACAATTACAATTAATCTTAGTGGATTATCTTGATCAAGAAACATCATTAAACCATAAATTCTTGGATGGATAGTATCTCGTTGTATTAATGAATTCCCAAGTCTTGAATCTAATTCATCCTAGTCAATCATTCTATTAATTATGGTCTCGCACTTATTCGTTTGGTATTTATTTGTTTTATTATGAACCTCGAAATTATTCAATTGCTAAGACAATTTAACCTCATAATCTGACTGGTTCATTAATAATGTTGCGCTACCTATATCCGCCATACGACATATTAATTTGTTGAATATTATCTCCGCTCTTAGACAGTTTAGTTCATAGATAATAATCATGTGAAAGTAGTCACAATAAGCACCACATATAATTAGTCCACTGTATGCTAGGTTTTAAAAGTTATGAATATTGTCAACACAAGTTACAATCTCAATAAATAAATCCAAGTATTGCGTTGTTACAATAATCCACTGTTTGCTAGGTTTTGAGTGTTAAATCACATAAATCCACCGAACAATAGTGTTTCGGATATATGATTGAGAAATACATAAAATATAAATCAAGAGTGTCTTAATTGAACTGTTAGTGGTTATGTAAAAATGGTTAAGGCACACAAAATATATAAATCCTGGCTTTGAGCGTTAAGCCACATAAATCCACTGCATGTTACCTGCGTATAGCGGGTGGGCGTCTGTTATTACTAAACAAAACTCTATTAACTACAATGAAATTTGCAGTTTCAATTAAAACTGCTTGAAATAAACAGAGATTGTTGCTAAAATCACAGTTAAGAGAAATATTGTGTAAAACCAGAATAAGACTATTTGACCTTAAAGAGAACTGTATTTGTCGTTTGGTTGTAACGCGGAGCCGCGTGTTACATACACCCCCCCTCCTGATAATGAAAATTAGTACACAATGAAAGAGGCTAACCTTACAGAAGGTTTTATGGCTCTGCCGTAACGAAAAAACACTGATATTGGCTCTGTCGATACTGACTCTGGTTCCTCTATATCTCGCAGTGGCGAGACGGCGTCAGTTGGCTCTGTTGCTGGTGAGATGTCGAGCGTCAACCCGTGGTCAGCAAAACTGTCTGAAAGTGAAATAATTGTTTCTTCGTCGCTTGATAGGTCGACATCGTGGAACAGCGGGTCATTTGGATCAACGTCGGCCGGGGATAATCTGTGTTTGGAGACAGCTTCAGTTTTGATATTAATCTACAAAATAATGTAATTCTGACGTTGAGCTAATACACGATAAGGACCGCGCTTGAGTTAGGCTAGAATCCTGTTATCCGTGTCGTTGTTGACGAAGAACAATTTGCAACTATCAAAATCTTTGCCTTTATATATTGGACCATGTTGATGACGTGTAGGACAGATCGGCCGATTCTGAGCGTTATAAGGTAGGTAACTGCAAAGTGGAAACAGAAATGCTGGATCGTTCATCGTTATTGCAGTTTCAGAGCGTGATCGGACTAGTTCGCCAGGCAGCTGTAGACATTTGCCAAATACCATTTCATCGGAGCTACATTTGATCGGTTCTTGAGGTCTTGTACACTTTGATAGCAGTACTTTCGGCAAAGCCGCAAGCCATTTTTCTTCTGTGCTAGACTTGAGCGCCGCTTTCAGATCCTGATGTGGCTTTTTGACGAAAACATTTGCATTAGGATTACGAGCCGCGGTCACGGAGTGTCTAACACCATAGTATTTCAGTGGGGCAGCGAACTCTTAGCCGTGGAACTGTGCGCCACGATCGGTTGTCACTTCAGCTGGAGCACCAAACCGAGCGAACCAATTGAGCTCCAAAGCATAACTGACAGTGTCTTGCTTCATGTCTGGCATTGATATGGCCGCATACAATCGAGTAGTGCGATCCCGTATTTACAGTAGATAGCGTATATTGTTCACGGCAGGTAAGGTTACCAGATCAACGTGTATGTGCGTGAATCGTACTTTGGGTACTTGGATGACTTGTGGCGCCGTTTTGGTGTGTCTCGTCACTTTGCATTACTGATATTCTAGACATTGTTTTGGCCACTTCTTGACATCTCGCCGCATGCCAGGCCAAAAATAGGTTCTGTATAAAATTTCCACTGAGGCTTCGCCAGATGGGTGGCTCATTGAATGGTAAACCTCGATGATCTTGTGACGGAGTTTTTCAGGTATAAACGGCTGAGAGCCCAGGCCAGTTATTTCAAACTGCAGCAGAGTTCCATCACAATCAAAGGTTTTCAGGCTCAGGGAGCCTGCAACTACGTTTTTTGATCCTTTGACGTGAGTGACTTCATATTCATACTCGTGTATTCGTGTAAGTTGTGAAATGACACGTCGTGAATATAAATACTCTTTCTTTCCTCTGAGCATCGGGAGTAGAAGAAGGTAGTAGGTGTAGATAGGCGTGGAAGTGCAGGATCGACCGGTAGAGAGCAAGTAGCTCTTTATCTAATGTATCATATCGCGTCTCGCGAGGTTGTAGATTTTGCGAGAAGAACGCGATTGGTCGGTGTACACAATTGATGGACTGTTGAAGTACTGCGCCTGTGACAATGTCGGATGCGTCTGTGAACAATTCAAAAGGTTGAGACCAAGCAGGAGAATGTAGAATGGCCACTTTGCATAAAGCCCTTTTGGCATCCTCATAAGCCTGCATGTCCTCCACGTTGAGCTGAATCAGTTGTGATGTCTTGACAAAACGGCTTCCTGGCACGAGATATTTGTTGAGAGGTGCCAGAATCTTAGCAAGGCAAGGTAGGAATTAAGAATAGTAGTTCATCTTGCCCAAAAATCTTCGTAACGCTCGAACGGTGGTTGGAGGCTGTAGATATTGAATGGCACAAACCTTATCAGGTAGAGGTGTCATGCCTTTCTGGGAAATTTGATGACCGAGGAATTCAATTGATGTTTGTGCAAAGACACCTTTGTTGCCATGAAGCCAGAGGCCATAGTCTGCTAGATGTGCAAGTATAATGTTAATATGCTGCATATGTTTGGACATTGAGTTGGAGAATACCAGAATGTAGTCTAAGTAGGGAATTACAAATGGTAGACCATCTAGTATTTTGTCCATAACGCGTTGAAATGTTCTTAAGACCGAAAGGCATATAATGATATTCGTGTGTGCCACCTCCGGTGAATCGGAGTGCGGTATGCGAAATGGAGTCTTTGTCCATAGGTACTTGATAGTAGGCTTCCACTAGGTCGAGTTTTGACTACGTAGCATGACCGATAGCGGATCTGAGTAGGTCAGCTTGATTTGGCAGGATGTAAAAATCAGACTGTGTGCAAGAATTGAGAATACAATAATCCCCACACACCCTGAATGTTGCTGGTTCACTCTTTGGTACTACTACCACAGGCGACGCAAAAGGTGAGCTGGATCGTGTACAGATGCCTTGTTGACGTAGCATGGCGAATTCTGTCGGCAGCCTTATGTTTGTGTGGTGCCAATGGACGTGCTCGTGGAGGATGAGGAAGTGGCTTCGATAAGATGATACGGTGAGCTGTGATGGCACGCTCCTCTTGAGATTGCGCATAAAGAAAATAGGTTTGTAAATCTCTTCATGTTGCTTTAGAATATCGTCCAGTTGTGGTACATGAGGAACTGGAGGAATTAGCTGTATGGATGAAACTGCTTCGGCACGCGTCGTGTGTTTTAGCGCTGATTAAATCAACTGATTGACGGCTGTGCGTATCTCTCGTGTTCTCGGACGAATAGTAAGACCAAAGTGTTTGAGAAATTCACGTTCAATGATGTTTCTTATCGAATCGGTGATAATCAAAGGATAATTGAAACATCTTTTTGAGTTGGAGAACGAGATTGTGTGTACTAGTACCCCAAACGTCAATAAGTTGGAGCCATTGGCGCAGGTAAGACTGCTGGTGTTGACTGGGTGGATAAGTTCGAAACAATTGTGGCGTAGTAAGCTTATATCTGATCTAGTGTCTATGAGAAATAATTCGCCCGAATTTGCGTCACGGATGAAGAAAAATGTTGATGATCGCAAATGACGATGAGACTGATTGCAGGCATTTGGGCGTTTGAAGCATGACTTGACTGGAGCCGTCGCTGTAAAGACAATAGTTTTATTGCGATCTACCGCGAAAGCAACGTTCTTCGAGCCATCTGACGTCGAGCGGCCAACAATTTTATGGTTATCAGCCTCTACTGCCGCAGAGCCAGCTGACCCTAGCAGTTTTCTGAACCCTTTATGAGCGAATCATCCTGAGTTCTCGCAGTTAGCCGTGCCCATCTGAACGTCGCGTCTGTGCGCGGGAATGTGCAGCCATTTCTCGGGCAATAGCGGGTGGAGTGGCCATAGCTACGGTGATTCGGACACCACTCCGGCGGTAGCTCTGGAACTGTGGCCCAGCCTCTGGACGTTGACCTCCTGGTGCTGTTTTGGGACGGTGGTCGACGCTGGTCACGCTTGCTATGGTCGCGTTTATAGTTGACAGCATCGACCAAGGCCAAATCTGGTCTGACGGTGAGGCTTTCAAGCAGGCTGATGAGGCTCTCATTGATGGCATTAGTTTGGGCTGACGATGCTATAAATTGAGGCTCGAACAGGCGTGAAGCGATGCAACCTGGCTCTGAGGCATGTGAGCTGCAGTGATGATTCTTCCTCCACTTGTCTAGACGTGCCGGCAGTACGCCCTTTTGCACTTCAACGGATTCGCGCAGAGGCATGGCCATTTCTTGGAGTGCCGGAGGAAGCTTCGGAATGAATATTTGCATCAAGATTTCTTTGGGTAGATTGAATTCAGAGACTTTTAGCTCCATCTCCCTAAATAGCTAGGAAGGTGTGCGGCTACCTAGAGACATATGGCTCAGCAATACTGTAAACCTGTCTTCTCGATCTGGTGTCAAGCGCTGCTTGACGGCCCGTTGCAGGCTCTGCTTTGGCTGCGAACATGTGCCTTCAGTATATTGATGCAAGATGTATTTCAGTCCGCGTCTAAAAGAAATTGTGATTGTCTCCCAAGCCCTCAAAAAGATGGAGCCTTCTTCTGTTATATTGGACACCTAGGCCAATAAATTAACATCGTCGATCCACTCGTCAAGGTAGTCTAGATCGAATTGGCATATCTTATACTGGTACATGTAGTGGTGCGGCTTGTTGCTGGGCTCGCCACTGGGTTTCCTGCATTTCCGGAACTAGACATCATCTTGTGTGTGCATGTGTGCTATCGAGTATAGATGGCAGTGTTAGATCGTCCTAACCCGTCATCGTGTGGTTGTCTTCGAGAATTGTGATCTCGAGAGGGATGTCGCTGTGATTTGTGGCTCAGGATTTGTTTTATTGTGAGTTTTCCCTGCTTTACCGGATTCACTTTTGCGTGGCATTCATCCGAAGTGCTTGGGCTATTGGAAGAACTAGCGCCTGATTGATATTCTTATAGGCTAGATGCTGATTAATTCTGTATTGGCTGTGTGTTCGGTGAAACAGGGCACCATTTATGTAGAAGGTTTTGTGGTTAATGTAAGAGGTTCTGTTGGCTAGTTGTCTATTTAGTGAGTTTGCGCCTTCCTACCTATGCCTGGTAGACCTTATTACGATCCATGTTCATGATTAATCTCTTGTCCTTTCCCGAAAGGTGATGTGAGAAAGCCCTGTCAAAATGCCATTCCTTTATTTAACACAATGTTTCAAAACAAAGATAAAAATCTTATAAACGTTGTCACAATAGGCACAAAATATAAATCCAGGTTTTTGAGTGTTGTCGCAATAATCCACTGTATGCTAGGTTTTGAGTGTTATCATAATAATCCACTGTATGCTAGGTTTTGAGAGTTATCTATATTGTCAACACAAGTTACTATCTCGGTATAAGAGTAGTCACAGTAAACAAAATAAATAATTCCAGAATGTCTCAGCAGGATAGATAGTTTCGTGTGAATGAAAAATTGCAAAAAACATATAAATCAGGAGTGTCTTGGCAGAGTAGTTAATAATTATTTATTAAGGTTTTAAATACATAGAATATATAAATTCAGAATGTCTTAGCAAAGTGGTTGATAGTCAGGTTCAAAGATATAAACACACAAAATATAAAATTCCTGGCTTTGAGCGTTAAGTCACATAAATCAACTGCATGTTACCGGCGTTTTGCGCGCCGGTCTCTATTTTGGTTAAACAAAATCCTATTAATAACAATTAAATTTGCAGTTCAATACATCTCAATTAAAACTACATGAAACTAACAGAGATTTTTGCTAAAATCCCAGATACGAGAAATATTGTGTAAAACCAGAATTAGTCTATGTGATCTTAAAGAGAACTATATTTGTCAAAATTGAACTTCGTTGGGTTGTAACGCGGAGCCGCGTGTTACAATATAATTAAAAGAACATTGGCTGCGCGGGAAGTGATAACTATTATGAAAATCAAATATTGTGATCTTGATACAAATACGTGACATATTAAGTACATAAATTTGTCCGTATAAATTAATAATGTATGATATATAATCTCCACATATACAATTATTAATTTTTACTGACAAAGAATGATTTTTACTTCACTATACAAATCTTCGTTTATACTGAGAAATCTATATAATTAATGGATCAGGTGTTTATATGAAAATCGAGAAATTGATTATAGAAATTGTTATCACCACCTGCGCAACTAATGCTTGTTTAATTATACAAATGTTCAATTCAATATAACTTAGCCATGCAGTATGGCATCTGTTCAATAGTGAAAGAATTGGGATGGTTAGTTGGAACTTTGCATCCGAATGAATGCCATATGAGTTCCACCTAAAAGAATAAAAGCTAAACGAGTAACAATAGTAAGTATATAACTTAAAATTGTATGTAGTGCGCGGCTGGGTTGTTCAGTGTATAGAGCACGATTCCGAAGCAGATGTGCCCGGGTTCGAGCATTGTCCGCGGTCAATTCTAGCAAGTACGTTATGAGTTCTAAATGAGGGCAAAAAACCGGTCTACTGGATGAATTTACTTTACTAAATTATACATTTCTTAATTTATAGTTACAAATGTATGTACTTGATCGTTCAGGGGATTATACCAAGATAGGAACATTAATCATAGTAATCATTATCTCGGCCCACACAAACACTGTCCATTTTTATATAAACGTTAATTTCAGTTTCACTTCTCTATTTAGTGTTGTGTTGTATCCGTAATGACAGAATGGATATGGTTAATTGGAACTTTGTTTATAAATGGATGCCATAGGAGCTCTACTTAGAATAATGAAGTCTAACCGAGTAACATTAGTAAGTAAATAAATGAAAATTGTATGTAGTGTGCGGCAGGGTGGGTGAGGGGGTAGAACACAAGTTTCCGAAGCAGACATACTCAGCTTTGAAACCTATCCGAGGCAAATTATAGTCAGTACGCAATGAGTTCCCAATGAGAACGAACCCCGTCTACTGGATGAATTGTCTTTACTACACCATAAAATTCTTTATTTATATTGAGATATTTAAGTACCTAATGAGCCAGGTGCTTATATAAAAATAGCAACCTTGATTATTTTAATTTTTACTACAGCTCGCGCAACAAATTTTCGATTAATTGTATATGAGATTCCTCGGTGGTATGTTTCTAATTATGAATCATGGTGATAATGAGTTAAATGGATTTCTAGAATTAGCCAACCAGCTAGGTGGTTTAAAATGTACATTAGAAAAAGAGAATAATGATGAATTACCTTTTCTAGTTGTGAAAATAAACCGGAATGAAACCAGATTTGAACGAGATATTTTAAGGGAAGCGACATACTCGGGAATCCTTCTTCCTTTCTTCTCAAACCACCCACATGAAATAAAAATGAGCATTCTTATGTAACACGCGGCTCCGTGTTACAACCCAACGAAGGTCAATTTTTACAAACGCTGTGCTCTTTAAGGTCAAATATTCTAACTCTGTCCTTAAACAATATTTCTCTTAGCTGTGATTTTAGGAACAATCTCTTTTAGTCTCAAGCAGTTTTAATCGATATTTCTTGAACTGCAATTTTATTTGTAATTAATAGTGTTTTTATAAAATAGACAGAACCGCGCGCGATCCGAGAGGATCACGCGGTGGACTATTGTATCACAGTGAATTTATCTCACTTTATTATATTATTCATTACTATGAAAATGATTGATTGTTTACTAAAGAAAGCAAAGAACGATACTTGTGAGTTGTTTGTCATTTAAATTTTAAACGGTTTCCATGGTCAATTTTAGTGATAACTTTCAATGTTAACTCCATTAACATCATCATGTATTCTTTGAGTTTTTGTCATAAAAGTCGTTAAACGGTTTACACAAAACATGTTCCTTTATAAACATAAATAATTTTACTAGACTCATATTATCATGTATCTTTAATCGTCTGACTACTCATTACAATCCAGACATTTGTGTAACAATAACCACTTGTGTATAAAACATTTTACTTTATAAACATAAATCATTTTACTATGTTCATATTATCATGTATTTCCAATCATATGACTATATTCATGCCAATCCAGACATTTGTGCTAAACATTTTGCTTTATAGACATAAATCACTTTTAATTTTGCCGTCTAGAAGACGGACCATTTAGTTTAATTGTGAACGGTATTTAAATCATATTTTTGCATAAAAACTATTTTTTACAGCTGACAAACATATATTCAATTTTGACTAACTGTGAATAGTGTTTAAGATATAATTTTACATTAAAAAAATCTGTATTATTGCCAACCAACTCCTTCAATTCGGATTAACAGTGAATTATATTTATGTGCTACATTGTGTGGAATATATACATGGAACCTTTCTTCGGCCTTCTTATATCAACCACTCGAAAAGGACAGAGACTGATTGGGTGCTCGGGTAGTAATAATGGCCACCATTGATAAGTAGTAGGGGTACAAAATCAGGAACGAGATAACAACAGCGCAAAAGTACCCCTACATTATGGTGCCCCGGTTCGTCGAACTCACAGCCAGTAAGGAATTAATAAACAGCTAGATGTTGAGAAATTCAAGCACTTTCAATGAAGGCCACTACACACGTTATTGCCTCGGAAACGGCTGCACATACCCGCGCACAGGCGCGACGTTCAAATGGGCGCGGTCACCCTCAACAACTCAGGAGGATCCGCCCATGGAAGGTTCGGAAGACGGGTGGGGTTTGCCTCCTCGGCGGCAGCAGAGGCTGAGCACCCC
This sequence comes from Eudiplozoon nipponicum, assembly GCA_029291075.1. Lineage (NCBI taxonomy): Eukaryota > Metazoa > Platyhelminthes > Monogenea > Mazocraeidea > Diplozoidae > Eudiplozoon > Eudiplozoon nipponicum. The sequence goes on along the minus strand of JAQBSW010010574.1, from coordinate 11,833 downwards.
AAGATTGTTGGCCGCTCCACGTCTGATGGCTCGAAGCACGTTGCTTCCGCAGTAGAGCGCAATCAAACTATTGTATTTACAGCGACGGCTCCAGTCAAGTCATGCTTCAAACGCCCAAATGCCAGCAACCAGTCTCGTCGTCAGTTGCCACTATCAACATCTTTTCTCATCCGTGACGCAACCTCGGGCGATCTATTTCTCATAGACACTGGATCAGATGTGAGCTTACTACGCCACAATTATTTCGAACCCACCCACCCAGTCGACACCAACAGTCTGACATGCGCCAATGGTTCCAACATAGCGACGTTTGGGGTACGAGTACACACATTCTCGTTCTCCAACTCAAAATGATGTTTCAAATATCCGTTCATCATCGACAACATGACATGAAACATCATTGGACGTGACTTTCTCGAACACTTCGACCTAACCATCCGTCCAAGAACGCGAGAAATAGAGGAGCCAGTATCAGTGTTGACAGAACCAAAATCAGTCGTTATACGGCATGAAAGAGCAATAACATTTACTGTAAGGTTAGCCCCCTTCATTGTGTACTAATTTTCACTGTCGGGGGGGTGTATGTAACACGCGGCTCCGTGTTACAACCCAACGAAGGTCAATTTTTACAAACGCTGTGCTCTTTAAGGTCAAATATTCTAACTCTGTCCTTAAACAATATTTCTCTTAGCTGTGATTTTAGGAACAATCTCTTTTAGTCTCATGCAGTTTTAATCGATATTTCTTGAACTGCAATTTTATTTGTAATAAATAGTGTTTTTATAAAATAGAGAACCGCGCGCGATCCGAGAGGATCACGCGGTGGACTATTGTATCACAGTGAATTTATCTCACTTTATTATATTATTCATTACTATGAAAATGATTGATTGTTTACTAAAGAAAGCAAAGAACGATACATGTGAGTTGTTTGTCATTTAAATTTTAAACGGTTTCCATGGTCAATTTTAGTGATAACTTTCAATGTTAACTCCATTAACATCATCATGTATTCTTTGAGTTTTTGTCATAAAAGTCGTTAAACGGTTTACACAAAACATGTTCCTTTATAAACATAAATAATTTTACTAGACTCATATTATCATGTATCTTTAATCGTCTGACTACTCATTACAATCCAGACATTTGTGTAACAATAACCACTTGTGTATAAAACATTTTACTTTATAAACATAAATCATTTTACTATGTTCATATTATCATGTATTTCCAATCATATGACTATATTCATGCCAATCCAGACATTTGTGCTAAACATTTTGCTTTATAGACATAAATCACTTTTAATTTTGCCGTCTAGAAGACGGACCATTTAGTTTAATTGTGAACGGTATTTAAATCATATTTTTGCATAAAAACTATTTTTTTACAGCTGACAAACATATATTCAATTTTGACTAACTGTGAATAGTGTTTAAGATATAATTTTACATTAAAAAATCTGTATTATTGCCAACCAACTCCTTCAATTCGGATTAACAGTGAATTATATTTATGTGCTACATTGTGTAATATATACATGAAACCTTTCTTCGGCCTTCTTATATCAACCACACGAAAGGGATCAGAGACTGATTGGGTGCTCGGGTAGTAATAATGGCCACCATTGATAAGTAGTAGGAGAACAAAATCAGGAACGAGATAGCAACAGCGCAAAATACCCCTACACTTAAATCCATAAAATTAATGAGTCCTAGAAGAGTGGATTTGAAATATTGAAATAAGGCATTGAGATTAAAGGACATATTCAAAATAAATTCTACCCGACAATTATATTAAAGAGGTTAATGAAGGAGATGTTGCTGTGATTTAAAAGTAATATAATACAACAAGTTCAGAATGAAAAAATCTAGAAAAGAGCAATATATCTTTAAAAATTAACTGAGAACTAGATTTGTATGACTGGAGTAGGTATTTGATAGCATTAGCGCTGAGAAGCACAGTAAAAAGATGAAATCATTAAAAATAGGTAAAAGAACAGAATTTTATTATGTTTATTATCATGATGATTTGATTAATGGTGTTTTTGAGGTCAAACTTCAGCAATAAATTAAGGATTTAGGCATAATAATTCCAAGTACAGCTTCTGCTGAGAGAAATATGAAAGCACTAAGAACGGATGGGCGCTAATAAATAAAAATATATTGTCGAACGATATAAAATTACAAATGCTTATTATTTAGATAAGATCGATACAGGAATATGCCGCGGTTACTTGGAACCAAATGAAATAGGTTTTGTGAAATAAGCTAGAAGCTGTACAAAGAAAAGTTGTGAAACATATTATCTCTGTGTACTGCTCCATATACGCCAGCAGATAGCAGCTTTTATCACCGTAATCTTTATGGATTCTGTTGGCTATATATGTTTTTATACCTATTTATATATATCCTATATATTTATGCAAGATGTGAATAATGTAATAAAAGATTGTAACGTTGTCTTTTAGAATATAATCATGCTTAACCGCAGGCACTTGTCTATATAGTGGAACGTAATATGATATATATATGTATATATATATATATATATATATATATATATGATATCTTCATAAATATAAATATGTTATAGAAACTGTTATATATTTATATAACGTGTGAATAAATATTTTGTAATATTAAATAAATAATTAGATAAAAAATTAATAAATTTAAAAATTATATATATTTTATAAAATATATATATAATAATCACTAAAATTTCAAATTTTGTTGTCAATTGACCATGTTCTGATTCGAAACATTTGACTCACACTGTTGCTTCTATTATAGTTATATATAAATGTATATCTATAAGTTCTGTTGACGTAGATATTTTTGTATTTCGTATATATTTATATAATTCATTGTCATAAATATGTATAAAGACGTAATGTTTCTTATATTCATTCAAACAGGCGAATACTTGTATATGAGTTGCACATGTGTATCTGTGCATTTTATAAAGTATTCTAAGGTGTTTTATAGATAGTATATATATATGTTTATAATTGTTTATTTTATATATATGGACATATATATACAATTATTTATATATATTTGGTTAATTTAGGAACGTGCAAAATATTTAATGTAGACCATTAATGTTGGTCACTTGTAGTTTGTCCCTACTATCTCTTCTTTTCCCTCTTAATTTAGCCTTAATCAAAGCTTCGTTCTGGCCTTCATACTATTTCTATAATTGCTGTCTCTTTTTATCCTTTGGGTCATATCTGTTGACAGATACTAGGTGCGTAATACCTTATACGCATTTGCATAGATATTAGTTTTCCGCCAAAAACAGTATTTGACAATCAAGTTTAATATTTTTGTGGCAGATAACTAATATATGCAATTATCTATTACGTTTTACGCACCTAGTAAAAAATTAGTTCAAAAATGATCACATGGACACACAAAAGACATCGTGCACATTCGTTGTGTGTTTAATGGCGACTCATCAGTAGGAACCGGTATTACGTCCTATACCCACTATATATTTGGGTGAGGAATGTGGGAATAAAGTACAATACAATCTCCTATACGAATGTGTAAACCTGCAGTAATGAAACTAACATAAATAAAATTTTCGACAACACGACTTCAACGCTAACTTACTCTATATAATATATATATACCGAGTCTGCAAAGGATACCAAAACAATGGCTATTGTGTCAGTACCCGATACCAACATTATAATACCGAAAGATACATTGTACTAAAATTATAGTTACCGTGTTGGTAGACGTTAACCACACGATGGATTTCAATGTATGCTCTAGATTACCAAAATTGAAAATTACATCTATTTCTGAACACCTGTAACCAGTGTGGAGGAAGTTAAATCCTCCGCCTTATGTAAAATAACATTGACTGATAAATTTAAACCACCATGGCTGATTGTAACGAATTTTATTTAAAAAGATTTTTTCTTTTTATTTTCCAGAACATTCTTTGTTAAAATACTTCATTTTGAATTGTGCGCCATTTTCAGTTTTTTGAGTGTCTCGCTCCTTGACTAGTCTTGTTAATTTTGGTCTGCCGCATTTTAACAATTTTCTCTAGTAAACGAATACATTTCATCAAATATATTACTCCATCAATTGCTTTTGTTCTAATATAATATAATATTGAGAAGAATCGTTCTGGAACAGGTAATTTGATTCCTTCTGTTGTTCACGTATATCTCTTTCCAGATTATTTGTTCGGGAATTGTCAAGATACAACGTTCGCATTCCGATTGCCTAACATTAATTGTTGATTTTATTGGTACACTAATTACCATGGATAAAGATATTAAATTGGAGGACACAAGTAGGTTAGTGCAGGATATTGCGGAATTGAACCTAGGAGATGTAAACGGTAATATAAGCCTATCAGGCACTACTGTGAATTTTAGGACTTCAAGCGATCTGGCATCTATGGGGCTTTCAGACTCGAATAGGTTAGAGGCCTCATCCCCAGTTCTGCTGATGAGTTACTAGTAAGCACGAAACTAATGTGCACCAGATTATACTTTCCGTTTATGCTGTCTTTGTTTTATCCTTCTGGTCATATATGAACTAATTTTTTACTTGGTGCGCAAACCTAATACATAATGACAATAAGGTTTGGTGATTTTTTTCAGTTTTGAATTTTAACTTTAATTACCATGACATCGCAACATTGCAGTTATTTCACAAATATCCGATACTTTCTCTCTCCCTCCTTCAATTAAAATTCTGCACACTAGATGAGATAAAGTATACCGGGAATTAGAGATAACTGCAATTGTACTAAAGAAGTGTTAAACTGCTATTTGGAATATGTATAGTTGGTGGGTGGATGTTTTCATGTGCTCCATGCCTTTGCATATATTGAGTTTAGTTACTAAGACCAATTTGTTTTATAAAATTATTACTGAGTCAATATTAAAAAACCTATATAACTGTTTCGGAACGAGGTAAATAGATTTTCCTAAATCTATTATTTTGAGCGTTAAACAGTTTATGTGTAATAAGCGGCCTGATGATAGTTCGGGAAATTACAAACCGAAATGTTGCAATTCAACGAAGATTAGATCGTAATTTATTTACATGGGTTAGTGTGAACTATGTTGAAGCCTACGGGTGAAAGGCACGAATCCGCACCCAGACAATAAGAAGACAAACTCGATGAATACTTATAAATGGTATCCAAACGATTCTCTCCGAAATTGATAGTGAAAAGCAATAACCCACGAACGCAAATCGCGGAGATTCAACAAAGGAAAAGTTTCTATTATTTACGCACAACAAAGATCAACTTTCAAACGCTTATTGCTGAAGTTTATGTTGAATCCTTTCGTGCGCGTAGACTTAGCCACGAAAACAGTAAAATCGATAATATCATGCGCAGTGACCAGTCAAAGTATTCGTTTTAGCAGTTAATACACTTATTAAGGTTTCCGATTCTTCAGAGGCCACTTTATTTAACTGAACACAAATGCTTTATTTTTAATCAATTTTTATAGGATTATGTTTGTATAAATTGCTTTCATTTAGTAAAACAAAGTACGAAGATTTATTATTTTTTATTCATTTCAGTGACTCGAAGGCTGCTTCCATCATTGTGCTGACTGTTTACTCTTAATACGTGCACCTTTGCAAAGACACTGTGTTAAATTCATGCCAGCCCGAGAAATGACCCTCGGTGCGTTCTTAATCTCAAAGACGGCTATTATTACTTTCCTCTATCACGAGTCGGCCTGTGCACTCTCGTTATACGATCAAGTGCGATGGCTCGTGGTCCATCGGGCATTTTAACAAAAAATTTATTGTGCTCTACTTCCATCGTTTCTACAAGTTACGGCCCATCATTGACAGCTTTATTGCCATGAGCTCAACCTTCGCGACCATGGCACAATCTTCGATCCTCAGTGGAATTTGTGTAGATTGTCTTGCATAGGCTTGTTTCTATGTGGCACGCATATATTAAATTTATTATTTTAGGCGCTCCTGAATATCCGCTAAGGTTTTTTGCTCATGAGATTCTTGGATTTCGGGATCACCAGGCAGTCTATTATGCCATCCATAGATCTTTCTTGGAGCGAATCCTGTGGCTGTTGATACACTAAATCACATGGCCCGCTCGACAAAACGTAACTTGTCTCTATAGAATCCCGTGCTCTCGTTGCACCAACATTTCAATACCTCTTTCATCGTCCTTTGTGCTCGTTCAGCCGTTACGTTGGTCTGCAGGTGGTAAGTATCTGCGCAAAAATGTTGTATGTCAAGATCCTTGGAACATTGATGAAATTTACTCGACTCGAACTGTGCACCTTGGTCGGGAAAAATAACTTTTGGTGTACGAAATCGACTGAGTCATCATTTTTCTAAGCACATTATAATCTTCCCTGATGTGATTTTCTTCGGTAGTACAATTTCAACCCATCGGGTAAACTTATCGACCATGGAATATAAAAACGCGTAGCCTGCAATGCCACGAGCTTCCAGCAGCAACAAGGTTGATATTCAGAAACTCGTTCCATGCAGTGGCACTGAAAGCAATCGGGATGTCCTATTCTATATTTTATGGCATACAACGCTGACATGTAGTGCATTGTTGGCAATAGCTAATAATTTGTTTGGACATGCCTGACCAACACAATCGCGACTGCAATGTCTCAATGATTCACTCGTCGCCGGGATGTCTAAACGTTTCATGTCAGAATACCATCAGTTCTGTTCATATAGACCCCGGCACAACCCATTGCACTGTTTGTCCTTCTTTTTGCATCAATAGGCTACTATGGAGGCTCAACTCTTTATATGGTTCGGACACTAATGTGCCAATATTAACTGATTGACTATTTTCTGGCCTGTGTAATCATTATCCTGTTCTCCGTAGACTTTTATACGTGAAGAAACTCGCACAGCGGAAATTTTGCTGAGCGCATTTACTGCCGCATTCTTGATAGCGGCCCAATGGTGGATTGATACATCGTATTCTTCAAGCTCATCAATAGCTCGATGCACTCGTTTCATCTCAATATTCAGTGATCTCCAATACATTGGTGCTTCATGTTCAGTAAAGACGTCTATATGTCCAGCGATTGAAATCAAGTTCCAATAAGTGTCTTTGAGTATTCACTATAACAAAAGACACATGGTAGATATTTTCATTTACTAATAATTTTGTGTCCCATTCGCCTGCAGACACCATAGACTCGCCCGATGCCCGACACAAATTTGCTCTCGTCGGTTTTACGTACTTTAAAGATTATTTAATGGTAATACTAACACATTAGCTCCAGTATCCAATTGCATCATTTTTCATTCAAAAGTTCTAACATTTAACTTTAATAAAACACGTAAATGTTGCAACGTTTCCCATACTTCATTTTCCTTGAAGGTCATCTGATTCTGTATAATTTTTAGGTTTCTCTTCTGGTCTTCTCTTGATCAACAACCTTATTGGTGCGATGGTGAACCCTATTTCCCTATTGAACTAGCCGTTCTTTAGGTGCACTATTCCGGTTTCTCTGCACCTTAGACAATTTAATCTTTGAAGCTAGTGTCTTTATATATTGACCTTTCCTCCATGCCATAATCTCTCGCCGACTATCGCGGACCTGCTGATTATGCGGCAAAGAATTCCAGTAAGGTATGTCGCACTTGCCGGATGTTGTAACGGGACATATGTGTGGAATCGCAGCTGCCAGTTTGTTGGTCATCATAGCCGAACATTGAAGAGTCCTTATTCTTTCTTCTAGGCCTCCCGTGCGCTGTATATTATGACATATCTAATAGGTAAAGCAGCAGAAACATAATGGTCTCATGTTTTTGCAATCCCGGCAAAGTGTCAGTTAACTTCAACAACCACCGCTTGATTCGTACTATAGTACCAAGGCGCATCTTACCCAATAATGGTTTCAGTCTGTACAATTCTGAAAACACCGCAAACCTGGCTTGGAAGTGATTCAATACTCGTTTATTTAAATATTAGTCCTACGTCAGGTTGACAAACAGTTCCAATTGGACTGAAATTATCGGGTTAACTAAATTCTGGACAGCCACGCCCACAATAGGTGCTACTAATTTAAATTCTAGTGCTCAAACTGGAGCTTTAGATCTTTTGAACCACAACTGTGGCCATTCCCTAACAAAATGTGAAAGCTAAATACTGTTTGTTACGAAGAACTAATATATATGCAAGTATGTTTTAGGTTTTGCGAACCTAGTAATAAATTAGTTCAGTTGTGACCAGAAGGATAAACCAAAGGCAGCATGAACGGAAAGTATAATCGCATTCACATTCGTTTCGTGCTTACTGGCGACTCATCAGTAGGAGCCGGTATTACGCCCTTTAACCACTATATATTTGGTAGAAGGATGTGGAATAATAGGACGGTACAATCTCCTAGACGAATGTGTAAACCTGTAATAGTGAAGCTAACATAATCAAAGTCAACGACAATACGACTTCAATGCTAACTCACACTATATAATATATATACCGAGTCTGTAAATGATACTAACACTATAGCTATTGTGTTAGTAACTGATACCTTTTTGAAATCGATGAGTACCGGATACTGACACTATGGTTTCCGAGTCGGTACATGATACCAACCTGATGGATATAAATTTATGCTAAAGTTCACCCAAATTGAGAATTACAACAATTTTCCGAACACCTGTTACTCCAATTAAACCATACACTCTGGCCTTCATCGATATCAGTTATCACATTTCGCGGTAAGCATGACATCATTCAATTCAATATATTACAGTTAAATACTGATTGTTGCGAAGAACTAATATATATGCAAGTATGTATTAGGTTTTGCGAACCTAGTAACAAATTAGTTCAGTTGTGACCAGAAGGATAAACCAAGGCAGCATGAACGGAAAGTATAATCTCATGCACATTCGTTTCGTGCTTACTGGCGACTCATCAGTAGGAGCCGGTATTACGCCCTTCAACCACTATATATTTGGTAGAAGAATGTGGAATAATAGGACGGTACAATATCCTAGACGAATGTGTAAACCTGTAATAGTGAAGCTAACATAATCTAAAGTCAACGACAATACGACTTCAATGCTAACTCACACTATATAATATATATAACGTGTCTGTAAAGGATACTAAAACTATGGCTATTAAGTTAGTAACTGATACCTTTTTGAAATCGATGAGTACCGGATACTAACACTATGGTTTCCGAGTCGGTACATGATACCAACCTGATGGATATAAATTTACGCTAAAGTTCACCCAAATTGAGAATTACAACAATTTCCGAACACCTGTTACTCCAGTTAAACCATACACTCTGGCCTTCATCGATATCAGTTATCACATTTCGCGGTAAGCATGACATCATTCAATTCAATATATTACAGTTAAATACTGTTTGTTGCGAAGAACTAATATATATGCAAGTATGTATTAGGTTTTGCGAACCTAGTAACAAATTAGTTCAGTTGTGACCAGAAGGATAAACCAAAGGCAGCATGAACGGAAAAGTATAATCTCATGCACATTCGTTTCGTGCTTACTGGCGACTCATCAGTAGGAGCCGGTATTACGCCCTTTAACCACTATATATTTGGTAGAAGAATGTGGAATAATAGGACGGTACCATCTCCTAGACGAATGTGTAAACCTGTAATAGTGAAGCTAACATAATTGAGAATTACATCAATTTCCGAAAACCTGTTACTCCAGTTAAACCATACACTCTGGCCTTCATCGATATCAGTTATCAGATTTCGCGGTAAGCATGACATCATTCAATTCAATATATTACAGTTACATACTGTTTGTTGCGAAGATCTAATATATATGCAAGTGTTAGATGAAACGAATGTGCATGAGATTATACTTTCCGTCTAAGGCTGCCTTTGGTTTATCCTTCTGGTCACAATTGAACTAATTTGTTACTAGGTTCGCAAAACCTAATACATACTTGCATATATATTAGTTCTTCGCAACAAACAGTATTTAACTGTAATATATTGAATTGAATGATGTCATGCTTACCGCGAAATGTGATAACTGTTATCGATGAAGGCCAGAGTGTATGGTTTAACTGGAGTAACAGGTGTTCGGAAATTGTTGTAATTCTCAATTTGGGTGAACTTTAGCATAAATTTATATCCATCAGGTTTTTATCATGTACCGACTCGGAAACCATAGTGTTAGTATCCGGTACTCATCGATTTCAAAAAAGGTATCAGTTACTAACACAATAGCCATAGTGTTAGTATCCTTTACAGACTCGGTATATATATTATATAGTGTGAGTTAGCATTGAAGTCGCACTGTCGTTGACTTTAGATTATGTTAGCTTCACTATTACAGGTTTACACATTCGTCTAGGAGATTGTACCGTCCTATTATTCCACATTCTTCTACCAAAATATAGTGGTTAAAGGGCGTAATACCGGCTCCTACTGATGAGTCGCCAGTAAGCACGAAACGAATGTGCATGAGATTATACTTTCCGTTCATGCTGCCTTTGGTTTATCCTTCTGGTCACAACTGAACTAATTTGTTACTAGGTTCGCAAAACCTAATACGTACTTGCTGAAAATGATAACAGGCTTTATTTGCAGGCATGGTTAGCTTGACTAATAGTTTGTCCTTTTAATTTTAAACTTATTTCAACATAATTAGTTCCCTACAATTCGAATTCGGCTCAATTAGCTTTATTTAAGTGACCTCTGTAGTATCTTAGCTTGCAATGATTTTTGGTGGGGTTGTCTTCTAATAGGCAATCATTAATTGCGGTAGTGGTGATAACATTTCTTCAAATCAAGATAAAAACCAATCCAATAGTATGCAACCTGTCGCAAAGCATAGTAAAACTTTCTTCTGTCACACGGCTAACGCGTTTTTGACTTTCATTATTTTCATCAAAGTACACCGACAAATTTTGTGGCAAGGCTCAAACACCAATGCCTATACAAATTAGAGTAGATCAAATATGCGGTTCTCACTCATAGTAGCCTCGATTAAATGGTACATGAATAAAATATTAGCTAAAAAATTTCTAAGCATTCACGACCAGATAGATATATATATATTTATCATTGTTTATCTGAAGTTGACAAACGATTTAACTCAATCCGCACAATCAATGTTTCCTTAATTGTATCATTTATATATGTGGGGCTATAGCAGAAAATATTTATGCTCGTGATGCCATAGAATATTTGCAGCCAACATCTCCAGTAAAGGACATTTCCAGTCAAGTACAATGTACGCGAGACTACTAGAGGTGAGAGCCGCATATCTAAATTTGATTTCCATATATATGCAATGCGGTTTGATCCGCGCTAGTCAGTTTGCCGTCGTACTCTGAAGATCAGCATGGAAGCTCGAAACGCATCAGTGTGTGCGACAGGTGGTAGTTTTGCTAGGTTGTTCGACGACTGGTTAAATACTATATGATTGGTGTTTATTTCAAGCTTGAAAACATGATTTAAATAATTGTTACCACTGCCCGCAAAATCACTTATTGGTTAATTTTATTGCCCATATATTTCTATTTGGCGTCAACTGAAATCAGTTATTGTTCGTGACTGTATAGAAATTGTGAAGCCTACATTTCCAGTCAAGTACAATGTATGCGAGACTACTAGAGGTGAAACACGCATATCTAAATTTGATTTCCATATATATTCAATGCGGTTTAATCCTCACTAGTCAGCTTCACGTCGTACTGTGGTGATGATCAGGGAAGGTGGAAACTCGTCATTGCTTTGCCGCCGGCGGTAGTTTTTTTATGTTGTTCGACGACTGGTTAAATACAATGGAATTGATGTTTACTTCAAGCTTGCAAATTTGAATAACACAATTG